>PVKE010002638.1:29121-80631 GCA_004027555.1 Craseonycteris thonglongyai | reverse complement strand
GCTTTTCCATGATAAGCTGTGTGTAAGGAATAGCATATCTCTTCTACTAGAATAAAGATTAGGATAATTTAATGCTATGATGTAACAAAGACTTTAGGGTTTTTTTGTTTGTTTTTGTTTTAAAGATTTATTTTATTGTTTGAGAGAAGGTGAGGGGGAGAGAGAGAGAGAGAGAGAGAGAGAGAGAGAGAGAGAGAGAAAGAGAGAGAGAGCCCATAGCAGTCTCCATAGTTGTACACCATTAGTTGTGACATGGTTTTATTCCACACAAGTGGATGTGGGGCTGCGTGGAGTGAGAACCGAATCGGGCATCTCCTGCATGAGAGGTGAGAATGCCCACCACCATCTCAGCAGTTACCACTTGCGCCGCAGTTCAGCATATGGGTTTGCACAGGCCTACGCTGGGATTTGATCCCCGGACCTCGCTGTTGAAAGGTACCGGTAGGCACTCAACCTGCTGAGATATCCTGGCATTCCCTTTAAGATTTTTTACTAGATCTAATGATCTCAGAATAATAAGCAAACCCTAAGAAAGTCCCTGGATCAACTCAAGCCTCAAGGAAAACCATAGCATTTCAAGCTGTAACTTAAGAGTAATTACAGTACAAATCAAAAGAGTTCCGAAGGTCAAAAGGTAGAATTAGATAGTCCTAAAATTCCTAGATTAAGTCATTTATGTTAAAAAAGGATAATAATGTTTATCTAATATAGTAGTCATAAGGATTAAAACAGATACTATTTGTTTTAAGTATATACGTATAAGGAGTAAGTATGAAGAGAGTATGAATAACTGTTGAAGATTGTAAAGTCTGCCTAAATACATAATTTAAGATCTTTCTCTAATTTGGTACAGTAGGAAGTCTGACAAATACTACACTTAGCTGCAAGTATAAGGCATTTAAAATGTAAAATTAGGGGAAACTATGATGGCTCAGGGGGTTAAGTGCTCGCTTTGCAGCCCGGGAGCCTGAGGATCGAGTCCTGGGCCTGGCTCATGTGGACCCACATGCTGAACAGGGGTGTGCCCCCAGTTCAGTTCTTGCCAGGGCCTATGCGAGAGACTCCCGATCCAGTTCCTGCTCTGCACAGTCCCGTGCCCACCTGTGGAGTCAAACTATATGGAAAACTAGTGTCAACTATGGAGACTGCTCGGGCCTCTCCCTTCTCTCTGTCTTTCTCTATCTGTCTCTCTCTCTGTCAAAAATAAAATAACATAAAATAAAGTGTAAAATTGTATGAACAAGTGGACACTTGCACTGCCTTTGACTCCTTCTATCACACCTGAGGCGTGCCTGCCTGTGTGGACAGCAATTTCAAGGGGCACCAGATCATCTGTTGGAATTGCAACCCTAGTCCCAGGAGGAAATATATCACACCTCCCATCCTGCCTTGCAAACTGAAATCAATGGGCGATGGAAAATGTCTTATGGGGAATAAAAAACACAGAAGTATTCCATAATTTCAGCAGACATGAAGAGAAAACCCACTATTCTGGTGTGCTTCTGGGTTCATGAGAGACTGAGTGGTCATTTTAAGAAGTCTGAGTTCCGTCATTTTTATTCCATTTGCAATAAACTGGTCAATGTTTTTTATAATTATTGCTACTGAATATTTGCTGAGCACTCTTGCTGCTTAGGCTGAACTGCTGCTGAAGTAAAACCATAGTACTTAATTTGCTCTACTCTCAATCAGGTTATTTATATTAATCATATAAACCTTTAACTCATTGGCATTAAGATTGCTAAAAAATGTTAAATACAGTAGTAAGACTGTTTTGCAAGTGTGGGCCATGCTTATCACTAGTTAATGCTTTACAAAATACTGCGGATATTTTAGACTAATTCTTTAAAAGGAGAGAACAAATGATAACTGAATATATTTCATTTTGTCCAATATCTCAAAAGGACAAATACTCTCTTAAATGGGCAAATATTTAACAATTGTTTTGCAAAATATCTTCTAGATGAATACATGTTTTGAAGGAATTTTAATATATATTTTTTCTACCCATTACAAAGAATTTATAACAAGCAAATTCATTGTTTTTTGTCATTGTTTTTTGTCTTTGTATTAAGTTGGCAGAACTACTAAAAACTCAAATTCAAGATGTATTTCTAGGTGCTTTTAGTGACACAAATTTGACCCAAACACTTAAATTCAAAAAAAGAAAAAGTTTAATAAATCCTATTAAACATTAGGCCCTGAGCGAAGCATTGTGCAAAATAGGATTTATTTATTCTTTTGAGAAAAGCATAATAACATAAGCAGTATACATTCCCCCTTTTCACCAGAGGAGAAGACTGAAGCGAAGAGAGGCTATTTAACTTGCCAAGTGCACCATTAGTAAGTGGTGAAGGTAAGGTTTGAACCCAGGCAGTCTGAAGTCAAGGCTCATACTGACAAATACTCTATAAGAGCAGAGAGAGCCAGTAAACCTATGGGGTTTTTTCCTGGGTGTTCATCTTCTTTATTTGAAGGATGTTTCTTTAAAACATACTGGTTTTTAGTTTTCAAAATACTTTTCATTTTCATTATGTCATATTATAGCTTTATATTAAGAAGTGAAAAATCAATTTCTAGTATTACTATACTTCATTTTTATTTCTATAAAAGAAGACAATAAAATAGAGTTTTGGACTACAGTATAGGAATGTATATATGTGTGGTATAAATGAACTAAATCTTGATAATACTGTTTAAATCTCTTTTGATTAAGCCCTGATAAAGAAGAAATACCTAATGACAATGAGCAGTAGAGGAAAGTCTGATGACAAGTTTAAGACCATCTTAAATTGATTAGTTTTGTGTTTCAGATCTTTAGTGAAAAGTATTCCAGATCAGGACAACGAATGGGTCTTTTCAGCCCTCAGTTTGTTCTTTGTTACTGTCTATTATAGGCTTGTTATTAAAACAATACTTCTAAAGATAAAAAACAGAGACCTGCTGAATAGTAGTGCTTTTATCAAATCCATCTACCTCAGATATTTTAAAATTTTTTGTTAGTGGAGACCTTCAGAAAATTACCAGAATGATTGCTATGTGATTATAAAAATTTATTTCGTAGCAACTTCAAATCAATCCAATCTACTTTCTTCGTGTTTAATCTAGTTCTCAACATTTCAAGATATTTAGCTGTTGTCAAGCTTTACAAGTAAGAGATGTTTAATGTGGTTTTTATTCTCATAATGTCTACATTATTGGGGGGAAAAACCCCAAAAGACAGAGAAAATGCTATCAAATAGCCACCAATTAAAAGAAAGAAAGGGGACCCTTGGTTGAGACTTTTGATTTGGGTGGTTCTTACATTATAGAACTCATTTGACAACCATTTAGATGTGACTATACAATGATTAGGCAAAAAAGATCATCTCTTTTTCTTCTTTTACCTAGAAGAGCACTACCAGCTCTGTCATATAATTTGTTTTAGTTTGAAAATATATATTTTTAACATGAGTATTTGAGACAGAAATAACAGCCATATGTCTTTGTATGGCTAGGTCAATTTGAGAAATTCTGTAAGTTTAGAAGCAGCAAAATATTCATAAAGTGTTCATTGGTTCAATAATTTTCGTAACTAAATAAAAAATCTAGTCCTGTTTCTTACTGTGACGTTTGGGGAATGAATGTGCTGATAATTCTTTCGCAAGTCTAATGTGTACGCAACAGGCCCCTGCTTCAGATTGGGACCCTATGAGGTACTAAAGCAAGCATTCACTTCTCTCACACTTGAGGTCACACATTTTTGCAAGGCAAAAATGCTGAACATGCCAAAAACATCATGCCTCACACTACCAAATAAAAGAACACTGTTATTCTTACAAGGAAAGGTTTGACAAGACAGGAAATAGGCAGGGTCAGAGAAGTTTACTTAATACTGAGACTTATTTAACCATCGTAAAGCCAAAATACAATGACAGTTTAAAAAAAATAAGCAAACAGCTGTTACACAAAACAAAACCCCAGGATACCTGGTTTCTACTGGAACTGATGATTAGGTTTTTAGCAAATACAGGAAGTGGATAACTCCAGGGGAATCCTCACAATATTTCTAGATGTTTCCCCCCATTTACTTTTGTCACATGCCTTTCTCTGAGATAATGTGGATTAAAACCGTTACAATTTGTGGGTAGAAATATGTACAAAGAAAAATTGGTCTTAAAATGCTGCAAAATAAGTTCATGAAAGGTCAGTCATCTTAAAAGTTTCATTCTCCTAAAAATGAGGGGAAGAAAAAAGAAAATGGAAGATAGGAAAAATCTAGCTGTTCATTACAATTTTCCATTTTTTTTGTTTAAACACAGCAGGAGGGCAAAGCTGCTGGCTTCTCTTCATCCTTGCAAATGCCAGGAGAGATTATGCAAACCCCACAACCACCCAAATCCTACTTAAAGTTATCATTGTTGTTCTCATGTAATGACTTTTGCCTGCTATCACTCATATATTACTGCATCTTATTTTCTGCCAGTTTGGACCCCTCTGGGAGCCGTCAATTCATAATTGCAGATGAACTGTAAAAAAAAAAAAAGGAAATTTATGTATTATCTTACAAAAAACAAACATCAAGTGACATCTAGTGGATGTCTAGATATTACTTTCTGAGGCCTCTAAATAGCAATAGTCTCAGCAATACCATGTCTTAATATTGCTATTGCATCCAATTTTTGTTTCTCAGGTAGAGTCTCTGTCATTTCCTAAGATAGAAAGACAGGTTCTCAGATAGAAAGATTGCCAGATAGAAAAGGTGTCATTTTTATCCTCAAGAAAAAATTTATATTCCTATTAGCATATGAATAACAATTCTCAAGATAAAACATTCTGGAAATAATTCACCTTAACTCATGCTACAAGTGGGCAAAAAATGTCATGGTATATTTAACCTGGGACATATGTGGGCAATTATCAACTATGTAGATGATTCTTTTTTTTTTTAACATTATTTTCTTTTACTTATTTTTTAAATTGTTTTTGATGAGAGAGAGAGAGAGAGAAAGAGAGAGAGAGAGAGAGAGAGAGAGAGCCCAGAGCAGTCTCCACAGTTGTATGTCATTACTTTTCAATATAGCTTCATTCCACAGGTGGGCGCAGGACTGTGCAGGGCAGGAACCAGGCCAGGAGGCCTTCCACATGGGAAGCTCTCTCCAGCGAGAACTTAAATGGGGGCCTCCCACCTGGGAAGTGCACCCCAGTTCAGCATATGGGTCCGTACTGGCCGGGGCCAGGATTCAATCCTCGAACCCCCAGGATTCAATTCTCGAAACCCCCGGCTTCAAAGTGAGCTCTCAACCCACTGAGCCATCCCGGCTTCCCTAGAGATGATTCTTAAGAAAAGAAGACAGTTCAAGTACTAAATTTTTTTGTTTATTTATAAATTTAAAGAGAATTATAATTTACCAAATGCATATTTAGTACAACTATAGTCCCTGTTTTCTGTTGTTGCTTTTGGGCTTTTGTTGTTGTTGTTGTTATCCCTTGGGAATGCTGTGGAAAAATTATGCAAGTATCTATTTCCAGTTTCCATAATTTTTGGTAAGTTCACTACAAGTGATTAAAGAACAGTGATTTACTCAGGGCTGCACAGAAAGCAGTTGAGAACTTAATTGGGATTGGGTTTGGGGTTACTTAACAACTCTTCTCCAGTGATTGCATGTGTCTGAAAGGCTTTGTAAAGAATAAATGCCTTGTATTGATGTCTAGAACTGCATTTGTGAGAGACAGAAAGGGAAATTATTGACTGAGAAACTGAAAGATGGTGTTTAAATTTAGTATTTTCTTTCAAGGAAGGGAAATTTGGAATATGCAACTGTAACCCAGATGTCTGGCTGTCCCCAATTCTTCCAGCCTGTTAGAGTCACTATTGATTTCAATAATAAAACACATATACACATGTACACAGCCCTACTTGAAGCCTTCCTCTGACTTGCTGCAGAAAACTAGCATCCTCTACTTCCCCTTCTTCCCAATCATTTCAAGGATCCTTAGGAGCTCTGCTCATTCATAATCCCAGCTCTGCATCAAGCTTCTTACTACTGTCTTGTTCTTTACCCACTGTGGCTCAAACATAAACATTGTTGCTTGTAGTCCTCCAAAGTACTGCTGACACTAAAGCAGTGTGTGGAGTCAACTTTGTTGAAGTTTTGGTAACAGTAGAAAACTGACAGCACAGATGGCGCAGCAAACAGATTAAAATGTAATCTATGCAGTGATACAATGTCTGGGATTTTGTTTCAAAATAATTCATTGTGGGAATACTACTCAGCCATAAAAATAGATGAAATAGTGTCATCTGAGACAACGTGGATAGATCTTGAGGGTATTGTGCTAAGTGACATAAGTCAGAAGGAAAAGGACAAAAACCGTATGATTTCATTCACATGGAATATAGAACAGAAAGCAACAAATTAACAAAACTAACAAAGACTAATTCATAGATTCAGAAAACAGAATGGTGGTTACTAAAAGGGAAGGTGGGTGAAAGGGTGAGTGAATTGGGTAAAGGGGGTTGTGTATATAGTGACAGAAGAAACTAGACTCTGGGTGGTGAGTCTGCAATAGAGTATACAGATATGAATTATATATTGTGTACCCGAAATGCATATGTCATTAACCAATGTTACCTCAATACATTTACTTAAAAATTTAAAAAGAATAATTCATTGGGGGTCAGGGGTAAGGGAGTAGATGGGGAGATAGAAGAAACAAAATCAGCTACGAGTTTATCATTGTTGAAACTGAGTGATGAGCGCATGGAATTCATTATACTATGTATTCTATTAATACTTTTGCACATGATTAAAATTGGCATAATAAATATTTAAAAGAGTAAGTGCCTTGGCAGTCCCTGAGGCAGGAAATTTCTCATTAGCTTCAGTCCGTTCTCTGATTAGCTTCCTACCACATTTGGAGACCTCCTCCCACAACTTCTGAGCTTCACTGCTCCAACAAGCCTTGGCTCTGGAACCTACCCTAGCACCTGGGTAGCCTGTCAAAAATGGTTTGGTGACTCCCTAGAAATAAAGAAATCAGTTTTTACCCTATAAGGAATTCTGCCCCAGCTTTACAAAGTATCCCATTAGGGAGAAGTAACAGGACTAGCATAGCATAGCACCTAGAGTAGACAGCATTTGAGAAGGTTGGTTATCTTCCTCCTGTTATGTGTATTCTAACTGAAGTTCTGACAATTGAGTCTAATAAAGGTTGACACAGATAATTGTATCAGGACAACACAGTTTAAAAGATGATATTCTATGCCTACAAATAAGCCTTAGGGTGAAAGCACCAGTTAAATATGGCAAATCTGTGGTTATTTAGTCTTCTAAACAAAAGTTATTCAATGTAGGCATTGTGTCATACATAAATAAAATGACCTTAAAATAAACAACGTAGCTTTCTATTTGCTACTCAATACTGCAGTAGCCAAGCCTTAGGCAGTATCACAGCCAGCTCATTGGAGATGCCCTGGAAACCTGAGGAATCATTACCCCACTCCTACCCCTGACCCCCGCATGAACTTGGTGGGATGGGAGAGGGAGGTGCAACAGCATGAAGCCCAGCACCATTAACCAACCTTTCTCCTATCTTAGCATCAACTGGCAATTGCTCCTTTAACTTTGTCTACTTTGGCCTAGAAAATACAGGCTTTGCTTAGTGCAGCTCTGCAGTCAGCTGAGGTTAAGGTTCAAATCCCACAAAGGTGTGCTTATGAAGAGAGGAGGTGAAATTTTGTAAGGAAAAAGACCTTTCACTTCAGAATACACGGAGGGGTAGAATAAGAGAATTCACTATGGCTTACAGTAATAATGCAAAGGTAGAGATGGTGCCTGGTTGTCTATCCACTTTTAACATTTCCAAGGGGAGGAAAGAGACTCAGAGATTTGGGGGTAGGAAAGGGAGAAGTAGCTGTGACTTCTGCAGCCACTTGCCTAAAGCCTCTAAGCAAGGGACTAGGAAAAGTGGACCTATTACCATTGGCATGTGCCATTGTCCCCAAACACAAGCAAAACAATGTCAGCACTTACTTCTGGCTCTAAATTGAAAAAAAAACACTTCCTCTCTTTCTGCCAGCACCATTCTCCCTCCCACTCACCCCCACCCCCAAGTCTGACAGCTTCTATTCCAAGGAGAGCCCGTAATGATTCCAAGGAGCCTGGGCAACATATTCCAATGAAAGAGCTGGCAGGCAGTGTGAGATGGGCATAGGGATAAGTTTAGGCTAAAATGAATTAGGAAACATTTTCAAGTTACTTTGAAGCTTTTATTGCCTTATCATCAGACAGCTTCTCTTCTTTGGCTTACATTGATTTTTCTGACTATGAAAAAGTGTTTCATCTCTCCTGTGATAATCAAATGTCTCAGTTCACGGAATGGGGGCCTTCTTTTCTCTGAACCGTGTCGTTTCACACATTATAAAATTATCCCACACTCCTCATCTCACAGGACTGCCATACAGCATTAGTCTTTTTCTGATATCCTATTTTCTACCATCCCCAACAATATAACGTTTCCATTCCAAACATACAGCTGCAGGGTATTATATCATTATTTGCCTTTGCTCTAGTCAAAGGATTTTATGAGCGCTTCCTGTCATTTGTCCTGATCTATGCTACTATTTGTCAGAACATCTCCTCTGAAATTGCCAGCTTCTCTAAAATGCCAGAAAAAAATAAAATAAAATAAAGCTAATCCATGTCCAATAAAAGTTAAGCCATTATAAACCCCACAAGGGTTTCAAAATGGAGCACACTTGGCACTTTATTTTTCTTTATGAATAATGCCCTTTCTAATACTCAAAGTAAATGGATTTATAGAAGAGTATACAGTCATAATATGTCCACTCTGGCCCCTGGCACATTAGGAAATAGTCCCCCAAATGGGTTTCTTTCCTACGTATTTGTACAGCATGTGATGAGGTGGCCAACTGAATGCTAGTTCCAATGTTCACACCTGAGAGGAAAGTCAGGTTTAGATTTCTCCTGGGTGGAAAAAGAAGGATTAGATCCAAAATCAGGAATCCCGGAGTCCTACAGCTGCTGTGGTTTGGTTGCTTCCATGTAACTAGGCACATCTTAGCCTCCCTTAGTTTCAGATAGTTCTTCCCCCCCACCCCCCAAGATTTATTTTATTGTTTGACAGAGAAAGAGAGACAGAGACGGAGAGAAGGGGGAGAGCCCAAAGCAGTCTCCACAGTCATACATTATTAGTTTCAACATAGTTTCATTCCACAGGCGGATGTGGGGCCACGCGGGGCAGGAACCAAACCGGAGGACTCCCACATGGGAAGTACACCCCAGTTCAGCACATGGGTCCACACAAGCCGGGGTGGGACTCGATACTCAGACCCTGCAGCTGCAAGACAAACACTCAGCCAGCTGAGCCACCTTGGCATTCCCCCAGGTAGTCCATTTTTAATATAACAACATCTTAAGTCATCTTAGACAGATTCAGTTACAACTTTTTGTAGTTTCTCGGTGTTGTTTCCGTCCATTTTTCCTTTGTCATCTTCTGTTTTCATTACCTGTTTTGGCAATGGCTTCTTAACATCGTTGTCACAGACATTAGACTAATAGCCATCTTCTCAAAGTTCAGTTCTGGTGATGTTACTCTGTACTCCAAGCTATTCAATGGTTGACCATTGCTTCCCTGGAACTTAGGACCCTCCAGAGTGAACCTGTAACCAGAATAGTTACCAGCAATTGCCCACATGTCCTTTATACTACTCCAGGCTGTTTGAACTTTGGTTCTGCCATTTTCTGAATGTGTCTTGAGCCTTCTTTGTATTTTCAAGGCATATCATACTGCACAGTTGTCTATATTTGTCTAGAATATAGATGGTAACCCTTGATATAGTTACTAGATGGTAAACGTCTAAATATTAACCTTCCTGGGGAAAATTGCTACCATTTATTGACCCAAAATTTTCCCCATGGACTGTATGAGATACTTCATATCCATTATCTCTAGATTTTCTCATAATGCAAGGTGGATACTATTATCTTTTTCAGATGGGCAGACTCAAGTGGTTAAATGATGTTACCCTCAAGTCAACACAGCAAGTGTGTGACAGCTCATGTCTTAGTTGTTTTACAGACATCGTCTAGAAAAGCACTAAATTGAATGACTGACGATGCCAGCACTTGCTGAGAACACTACTTGTAGCTAGGCACATATAAGCATGAACGAAGGATGATTTTATACCTAAATTACAGCCTCCTTCACTTTAGATAGCTGCCACCAGGTGGCAGTAGTTTGCCACAGCCATTCAGTCTGGTCTCAAGATTCACAAATGGGACCCTGATTATGTGATGCACTCTCCTTGTTTTGTGATAAGAAAACTGAAAATCTGTAAGGTTATTTTACTTATTTAAAACCTTTCAGTTAGTAAAAGAGCAGAACTTAAATTTGGGTCTCAAACTGCCAAAGCTAGTGCTTTTCCATTCTACTGGCATGTATATATTTTCTCCAAAACATATATAGTCATCATTTTCCACGTATTTTTAATATTGAAATATTCATCAAAATAGCAGAAGTGAGCAAAATGAAACAAAAATATTTTATCAAAAATTTTAAGTTTCTTTTTAAACCAAGTAATGTAGTTTTCATGTTTAAAAGTGTTAAAATATGGATCATGCAGAAAGGAAAAAATTACCAACAATTCCAAAAGCTAGAGATAATTGTTATTTTGGTATATATTCTCCCAGAGGTTTGTTTGTTTATTTTTTAATTTTTTTTTAATTGGTTTTTGACAGAGAGAGACAGACAGAGAGAAGGAGGAGGGCCCAGAGTAGTCTCCATAGTTGACAGCATTAGCTTTCCATATAATTTCACTCCACAGGTGGGTGCAGGGCTGGGCAGGGCAGGAACTGGGCCGGAGGCCTCCTGCATAGGCCCCAGCAAGAACTAAACTGGGGGCACACCCAGTTCAGCATATGGGTCCCCTTGGGCCGGGCCTGGGATTCGATCCCTGGTCTCCAGGGCTGCAAAGCGAGCACTTAACCCGCTGAGCCATCCCAGCTTCCCCTCTTAGAGGTTTTTTAACTCATCAGTAAAACCCCTTTTTAAAAATTAGAATCAAACTAAGACATAATTTAATAGTTGTTCATCAAATTAACCTTAAATTTTCTCTGTAATCTTAAATTTTCTCCATAATTTTACCTTCATACATAGTTATTAGCCATTTTCTTTAGGTGACTTCCTGAATATTTTAAAATTCTCCCAGTTTAACCATGTTGAATTGCTAATAAAGGGAGACCATTTTTTAATATTCTTTTTTCCTTCACATACTTTGTGAGAAGATTCCCAGTGAAAACTTAATTTGAATTTGTATTTTTCTTTTTTTTTTTCTCATTCTCTTTTCAGTAAGGAAAAAAGCAGTGTCAAAACACTGTGTAACTAATCCATCTCCAAATGAAGATGTGTCTTTTCAGCAAGATATTTCATTTTCACTTTTGAGAAGTTATTCCTTCTCACCTCACCTCTCACGTTAGGATAATGACACAACACTAGAGGGTATTTCTCAGCTGACAGGGCCAGGCCAGTTGCACAAAATAGCATATTTTACACTAATGAGCATAAGACAAAGTGACTTTAAATGTGTGATCAAAGGTCAATCCATTATCTTTAGCAGAATGATTACATGTCTCTCAGCATGGGTTTTGCCAAGCTTTCTCTATATACAGGGATGCTTTCAGAATCTACAAATATTACGACTACTATTACATTACTGAATTTTGACCCACGTGATTTCTATCCTTTTGTGTCAGCTGCAGTTACGTGACTGAGAATCTATCACTGTTACCTTATAGGTATGCAGTGGAGGTTAGCAGTAGGAAAAAAGAAATTGGGGGGCAGAAATAAGTACACACTATTAGTACTCTCCTAACAGCGACCACTGCTGGAGTTGAAGATGCAGAGAAAAGGGGCAAAAGAGAAATAGGGCCAGGGTGATTTGGGGTAGTCAGTGCAAGAGGATCAGGGCTTGGAGCCCTGCCGAGAACGCCCTGCGTGACAATGAAGACTCAATACTCACAGAATTGTGTCAGTATGCAAGAGGCCCATTAATCCAAAACTCTGATTTATCTACTTCATAAAATTCCACCCTGCATATACTAGCCCCCTGGCCTTTCACCATTCCATTGATAACAATGGAAAATGAATTTGTGGGAGTAATAATTTGACATCTCCTCCCTGGGGATGAAGATAGTCACGTGACAGGAAGTACTGTGCAGGAAAGGTGTTCTGAAACTCAGATCTTGGGTTCTGACCCCTCTATCCACCCAGGACAATTGTTTAAGAACTAGTATGTGACTTCCTCAGCAAATAGTCACCAAGGTAAATTAACTGATGGGGTATCAGGTTCGTTTGTAGGAGTGGCCTTGATTATTTCTCTTCTGATGTATGCAGCACCAAGGACAGGAGTGGACAGTGGGCATCATCAGTGTGTGAGGCAGAACTGTGAAGGAAGAGGAAAACTGGCTGGTTTCTGCCTGAGAAGTTAGTAAAATGGTACAGTGGTAATTGCTATTCAATTTGTAGTTAATCTGAAAATGATAATGTGCAGCCCTAAATGTAAAATGATGCTTCTCTTTGGCCACGTAAAAAACTTTGGTTTCCTTTCTAGTGGAAAGAACTTGTCCTTATAAAGGACCGCTCCCTGGTTTTCCCTTTGCTACCACCCGCATCTAGCTAAGATGAGCCCAGGAAGCGTGCACACTTTGCTGGCATAGAGTTTGCACCTCCTAGAAAACTAGTCCAAACCGCTAGTTAGGGGCTTCTATTTTATAGTTAATCACTATACCACATACTTTGGTTTTATACATTTTTCTGAATTTTGTATTTCACAAAAAAACAAAGTAAAAATACTATAAAATATTTAAACTTCAAATAACAGAAATTTTATATCCAATAATCCCAACTCAACAGACTATTATCCTCTTGCATATGGCATATCTTTTTGCTTTGATCATTAAATTTGCTGTTTTAGGGACACTCCATGAGTTTGCCATTATGCCACTATCAAGGAAGAACTCAACTTCCTTCCTATGTAGAGAAAAACCCAGTTCTTCCTCGAGTCTTTTTTAGTTCTCACATAAAACACTTCGCTCTGGTTAGCAGATGTGGGAAGGCTTTTTTCCCACTCCAAGCAATTTTCTGCAACACAAGCTGGGTGTCACACACACACACACACACACACACACACAGTTGCAAGCCCGGGTTATCACCTGTGGTTTGGACCAACATGCTGTAGAATAGGGATTCCAAAGCCCCCCTCCTGGGGGTTGATTTGCTAGAGCGTCTCATAGAACTCAAGAGACTTTTAGGTTTACCAGTTTGTTGAAGGATACAGATGCACATCAGATGGCAGATGTGTGCAGGGCCATGCATGTAGGAAGCGCTCTCATGCCCTCTGGGAATGCCATTCTCCCAGCACCTCCATGTGCTCACCAACCCAGCTCTCCCAACCCCATACCTTTAGAATCTTACAGAAGCTTCATCACCTAGGCATGATGGATCACCAACTCCATTTTTAGCCTTCCCCTCTTCTCAAGAAATTGTGGTGCAGGACTGAAAATTCTAAACTTCTAATCACGGTCTTTCTGGTGACTACCGTAGTCCGCAGCCAGGAGCCTACCCAGTCACTTCGTTAGAACAAAAGATGCTCCTATTGCCCAAAAAATTACAAGGATTTCAAGAGCAATTTGTCAGCAAGAGGTCAAAGGCCAGTATTAGAATAAGAGATACTCCCAGTGTTCACTTAGGAAGTTGTGAGGGTTTTAGCTCTGTGCCAGGAAGCAGACAGAAACCAGTATGAGGGCTGTCCAGAAAAATATCCAGCCATAAATGCCTAGTTTTTCCTATTACATAGCTGGATACAGCCCTTGTATTTCTTATTGTCTCACAGATAACTTAAATTTTAAGTCTACTAACCCTAGGTCCAGTCCCTTAGGTCACACATAGCAAGCCTAATTCCCCTTATGGGTCGTTTTAAGATCTGAGTATCAATCACCTTGCAGGGACAGTCTCCCACTACCCACCGGCCCCCATTCCTAAATGTAACACTTCTCTAAACAAAAAAACTCAGGTCTTTTATCTATTCCCCATGTATATTAACTTTCAGAGTAGCTTCAGATCTGAGCATCTTTAAGTATATAGCCTGATGGAAACATACCAGATAGAAACAAACTAGAGGATGTTCATTAACCATCTTTTCAATTCTTTTTCCACTTAGAAGAATGAAGATGCTGCAAATACGGGTTTTGAAGCCACAGCATGTTTTAAGCAGTCATGTTAGCTGAAATGTTACTAAATTGTCTCTGAGCCTATTTTTTCATCTATAAAGTGTTTTATCTATTCCCCCACAGGTATGCTATGAGAAAGTTTGTAAAGGTGCTTAATATAGTGGACTTTCCGCTACAGGTGACTAACATTAACGGTATTAAGCTAAGACCACATTATACTGTTCAATATTACTCAATATAATCAGGGTTCAAAGAACAGAATCCACTCTGGCTAGTTTAGCAGATTTATATTTTATTGAACTGCAGAAATATATCATGACCCAGTACACACATATACACAAAATATGTAAACAACCTTCACAACTTACCCACTTGATGTGTTGTCCTCTGCTGTTTTTCTAAAATTTTTTTTAAATGCTAGTTGTTTTGTGACTCACATGGATCATGATCCACAGATAGAAACTGCATTGCAGGGTATTAAATGGCCTAAGAATCACTGGAAGGACAGCATAAACTAGCCTGCGCTTCTAGGAACTCGGCAGCAGAGCTGCCAGCTTGAGGTACTATATGACCCACATTCTTATAACAAGACCTTCCGAGTCCCACACTAGTGCATCTGGTTGATAATGCCTAAGTGACACACAAAGCCCTGGTGCAAAGGAGTCTGGGAAGTACAGTAAACAGTAAATAGCATACCTAGAAGGCTACAATAGATGTTAACCAAACTAATCCAGAATAAGGCCCCAAGCTGCAGTGAAACATTGCTTAAACATATTTATTCAAAAGTACAGGGGGCAGACAAACCTAGTGGTCTCAGCAAATACATTGCTACATTATTTTACCCGGATTAAATTGCATATTTTCTTGGGATACTGAAATTCGTTAACTATAACCTGTACAATTTACTTGATGGAATGAAATTCAGAACAAACCAACTGAAAATTCCCAAGTTACATTTCCTTTTACAAATATATCCTACCTAGTCGACTCAAGGTCTACCAAAAGGATGATTTAAAAACAAACAAAAAAACAAAAAACAAACTGAAGGTATTTTTCTTCCCACCCTCATAAAGATATCTTTTTTTTTAAATATATTTTTATTTATTACAGAGAGTGAGAGACACAGAGACAGAGACAGACAGAGAACTGAACTGGGCGAGTTCCCAGTTCAGCATATGGTTCCGCATGGGCCGGGGCCAGGGCCAGGATTCGATCCCCAGTCCCCGGCGCTGCAAAGTGAGTGCTTAACCCACTGAGCCATCCTGGCTCCCCCTATAAAGGTATCTTAAGATTAACAAAATTTAGACCAATGAAGAAAAATATCAATAACATTTTTTATTTTAGTTCAGTTTATGTGATCATGTATATCTATGAAAGAATACAAACGCATTGAATGAAAAGTTTTGCTTATGATTCATACAGCAACTAAAAATAAGTAGTTGAAGAGATAGCATTTAGTGAATTAAAACTAGTTTTGTGGGGAATCTCTAACTTATGTACATTTGACTGAAAAAAAACTGCATTAGGTTACCATGCAGATTTATGTAACAATGAAATGTAGAAAAAAACCACAAGAAAGTAAAGTTCTATGTGATCTCAAGAGAGCACCCGCTCATAAGAGAACCAGATATTTTTAAATGCTAAAGATAATATAGGCACAGAAGTATAAAACACTAAACAGAAACTCTACATATTTTTTTCAAAAAAGTATGTTTTCTCATCTTCTATTCTTGGCATAAATTTTAATTCTTTCCAGTGGAACCAAAACCTCCTGAACCCCGTTCAGTGTCATCTAAAACCTGAGAAGACATTAAGGTGGGAAACCAAATAGTGAATTTCAGATCTCTTCCAGTTAGCTCCAGCTCCTAATTAGTAAGACTTTTAGCCATGTTATATCTTTTTTAAAACAAGGAGATTGCAAAAATAAATATTAATTTTTAAAAAGCTCCATAAATTTAAATATTGGATAATTAAAAACAAAAAAACCCAAAAACTAACAGAAACAGAATTTCATAGTATATTTAAATGATTTATCATCCAAAGTAATGCTACAGTATAGCAACAAAATCATTTTAAGAAATTCTAAAATGAAGATTTTTGCTTAAAATGGGACTAGTCACATATGCTACTATTTAGTTACAAATAGTATACTAAATGCTTCAAAATTTTATTTTTCCTTCACTGAAGATGTGACATCATTCATTCCCTACTCAGTTTTTACCATACTTACTTGAACTTCCTCTATTTCTGGATAAAAAATCCGTTCACAAATGAGTTGTGCAATTCGGTCACCCTTTTTCACTTCAAAAGGAAAAGAAACAGTTTTACTGATATTTTATGAATGCATTCTCTATATCCTGCCTTCTACAACAAAAATTAGCAGAGGTGGATATGTTAATGAGACAGTCATTAACTCAGAAAACTCACCCCATTTATAAGACTATATATTTAACCTACCTTCAAACTTTTCTTTGCCAAAATTGAACAGTACAACACCGATATTTCCTCGATAATCTTCATCTATGACACCGGCTGAAGAGAAGAAAAATAGTATTAGCTTGGTTCATGCTACCAGAATACTGAGAGTGTATGTTGACCTCAAAATCATTCCTATGTGGCTCTGAGATTTCTATACTGACAGCTGGATAAGCAAATTTTGCTCTGGGACTATGTAAAACCTCAAAACTAAGAAATTATATTACTAAAATGCAGATAAGAATCTAGAAAAATAGTCTTCATTTTTCAACCTCTCATTCTAACAAATGGTGACCACTTTATACCCTATACCGAGAGCAGGCACTTGGCATCTCAGGCGGCCTTCCTGAAGTGTTGATCTCTCCACACTCACTATGTGTGTGCCGCACACCACCAAAAAGCCAAGGAGGAAATGATTATTTGGGTTTTAAAGGGTTCCCGCTACTGCCCAAATTGAATTATCACTGCGTCATAAATAACGTCAAAAAGCCTGAAGATCTGCAGTGGAGTAAGTCAATGCTGACATTGTTAAGCAGCAGTCTAACAAATAATCAGGACACTCCATTTTTATAACAAAAATGAAGCTGAACCTTTTGAGTTGCCATCCTTAGGGCATACTCTCTCAGAAGACATCAGCACACAAGCTTCATAACACGTACACTTTTACATAGAATCACATGCAATTAATATTTGTTTGAGATTATAAACACAAAGGCAGCATATCTTACAGGCAACAAACTTAAGCTAGGGCCCAGTCTTGGCCCAGAGAAGTATATGTACCAGATTGGTTAGTATTTATCTTTGGGCCAAGAATTTAAAACGTTTCCATAAATACAAGCATAAATACAAGATCACCAAGCACTTCTCATTTCCTTTTTTTTTACTATTGAGACATAATTTGCAACTTAACAGTTTTTAGTGCATTCAGAGTTGTACAGCCATTACCATAATCAATTTTAGAACATTTTCATTACCCCAAGAGAAACCCCTACTTACTTACTAGCAGTCACTCCCCACTGCCAATTTCCTTTTAAACATGTTAATTCTTTCCACTCAGTTTGTAAAATGCTGGATAGAATTCACATGAACCTAATTTAGTGTAGCTTCAGATGACACCTTAAGAGCCCACCTCTTAAAGAAAAGAAAAAAAGGAAATAAAAATAATCAGAAATTTAGTTCAATGGGTACTAATGCTGGTTGGCAAGACTCATAATTATTTGAAGATCAACTGAAAAACAAACAAACAAACAAAAAACTTTTTAGAACAAGGGTAAGCATTCCCTTTCATTTTCTCATATAGGAAAAGCAAACTTAAAAAAAAACAAAGTTCAACCATAGGAAAAATACTCAGAAAAACCAACATTTTAGATTTTCCCAGATTACATTAAGTTTAACTGAACCCCTGGTGCTTTATGAATGAATTACTAGGAATAAGTAAAAATAGAACTTAAACCCTTCTTAAAAGATTTCTGACACAGTACTTTTAAGAGTTTAAAGATAAATAAAATTTAATAGTGAGAAGGGTGAGTATAAAGGGGCTGAAAAGCAGCAGAGATGGTTCATGTCTAGACTGAAGAAAACAGTTGTAGAGCATTAAACTTGAACCAATTCAAAGAATACTGAAGCCTGGTTTCTTTCCCCACTGCCAAATGACTGTTAAATTAGTCCTTCATACTTAATGAAAAAAATTGATATAAAGATGAGGATCAGTTTTTTTCTATATTATCTATATGTAGGAAATTTTGACCAAAGGAACAATGAAGATCAGATTTAATGAAGATACGATTCACTAGAACATGTTATTATTCTCTGTCACCAACAAATGACCACAGAAAGCCAAGGAACCTCCAAGTTGTCAGATTTGAAGTATGAATAGGCTAGTACTCACTTATCTGGAATGCATTATAGACAATGTGGACTGACTTCTGAACTTCCTTTTATCCTCACCAAATAGTTTCCAAAATGCATTTTCCTGAGCCAAAGTTTCAAATTTTAATGGATATTACTAGATAATTTGCAAAAAAGGTACAGGAATTCAAACTTCTATCAGTGATATTTAAGAATGTCCATTTCCAAAGTCCTTATAGTGCCAGATGGTAGCAACTTTTTTAAGTCTGGCCAATCTGAAGGGTAAAAAATGGTATCTCATGGTGTTACTTTATATTCCTGATGACTACCGAGGCTAGACTTTCTTCCTCCGTATGTCTGTTGCACGCTTACAAGTCCTCTTCTCTTTTGCTTATAATTCCCACCCCCCCATATTGTTTATGATGAGGTGTTTTTTTTTTTATGTTTGGGTATTTAACTTGTTCATGTGACTTCCAAGTATTTACTTTTTACTTGATGCTATCTTCTACCATACAGAAATACTCCCCTTTTGTAAAGACCTTTGCTATGTATCCATAATGTTGTTCTATCAAACTCAAATGCAGGAGCATCTTGACTTCTGCAATGCCAGGTGGTTTAAGCTTGGCATAGACACAAAAGAAGCCTTCCATTAACTAAAAGAAATGAAGTTATGCGAAGTCAATTAAAATGTGTAACAAGAAAAAAAAGCCCTTAATTTTTGTTTGTTTGTTTTTGACAGAGGGAGAGATACAGAGAAAGAGAGAGAACTGAACTGGGGGAACTCCCCAGTTCAGCACATGGGTCCACACAGGCCGGGGCAGGGATTTGATCCTCGGTCCCCAGCGCTGCAAAGTGAGTGAGCGCTTAACCCACTGAGCCATCCCGGCTTACCCAACAACCCTTAACTAATGCCTTTTTTAAAAGAATTTATGTCAACAGTATAAAACATCCAACAGTTCCAAGTTCATGTATTAATATTACTCAAAGGCGATTGGAGCTTCAAGAAAAACCCAAGGCTTATTCTTTTTCTACATAAGGAACATAAGCATCAGGGATAATTCTCTTCATGGGAAAGCAGAAAAGTATTCTGAAGTTATCACTGGAAAAATCATGCATTGGAACTGGCAGAGTGATTAACTGACTTCAGGCAAAAGTTTTACTGTGTCAAGACTTTGGCATGTTATTTGTTGGAAACCTTTAGTGAAAACTATCCACACCTACCAGATGTGAATTCTGAAACAGAATCCTGCATACTCAACTTTTCCCTTTGACCCTTATTTACAGCCTGAGATTTCTAATAACATCTCTCTTCTGAAATGAAAACTGTGGCCAACTATGATAAACTTGTGCCTAAGAGACATTTTTACGATACTCTGCATCCAAGAACACACCACAATGTGATTTTATAAATAATACCATATCAACCACCAGGCAAACTAACTTTCCATTTCTTTTACATGCATTTTTTCAGAGGGTTGGTTTAAAGAAAGCAAAATTAGTAACAAAGTTAGTGGAAAAAAAGTTCCCATGTAAAAAAAAAAGGTCTGTGAAGCCCCTAAGAGACAAGAAATATAACATAGACCCTAATACGTGCTGAGCAGATTGTAGCTTGTCCAACCTGCAGCCCAACACAAATTTGTACACTTTCTTAAAACACTAGGAATTTTACAACATTTTTAAAGTTCATCAGCTATTGTTAGTGTCAGTGTATTTTATGTGTGGTCCAAGACAATTCTTCTTCCAGTGTGGCCCAGGGAGTTAAAAGGTTGCATACCGCTGATTTAGATGCTTTACATTCATTATCAGTTATTCTTCCCACACTTCATAGGCAGGCACACTATTTCCATGTTACAGATGTGGAAACTAGCTAGTTGGTGACAAAGCTGGAATCCATGCCCACCCAGTTGTTACTCCAAAGCTCATGTTCCTTCCACAACCCTGAAATTTTTTAAAAAATGTATACAAGTTTTTATATCCTTAAGTTATAGCCCTAAATTACCATACTTGACCTTCTGAAAGTACTTTTGAAAATCAAGCATAACTGAGCCCAGGCAATCCTCAACCCAAGAGCTGTCCACCACAGCTGTCAAACTCTGCTCCTCCTTCAGCACCTGAAGCCCAAGTTTGGGCTCCTGTCCTGCTCCACAGCACCACCTAGTGACACCATGGGGAGACTAAGGGCAGGCTTGCAGATAGCCCAGGTAACCTGGAGCCAACTCAGAACAGGGCTTGGTTTGGTGGAGGGATAGGGCAGGGGGATAGATCCACAGTATTCAACTGCAGTGGAAAGAACAGGGGATTGGAATCATGTGAGGACCCCAGATTCTAATGTGTCAATTTGGACTCATCTCAGCCAGCTAGTAGCTTTGTAAAAATGGAGGGAGGTGGAGAAGCTAGCATACCCATTTATTGGAGGACCAAGATTCTTGTTAGTAAAGCACTGGCTCACAATCAATGGAGATGAGGAAGGTTCAGGACATGGGGACACCCCCCCCCCCCCAGTCAGTGGGGCATGCACCCCAATGAAGAGATCCAAGGCAAGGGAGCCATATCAGGAAGGTGAGAATTTCCTTACACTAAGGGGCAGTTAGATCTTAACAATAAGGGTGGCTAACAGAGGAAACTGAGGCTCCTTCATAAAAGGGCCCATGTCAGGAAGTTGTTGACTTAGAGACAGGAGGATGGCTTTGTTATAAGGCGAGAGCCACTGTAGATTTGATTGGCCAAGAAAGTTAACCAGAGAAGTACAATGTTTTCTCTCCTGACTTTAGGGAAAGGTTCTTTTTATATTTGCCATAGATGGATGCCTCTCTCATGGAGGTAAGTAAAATCTTCTAAGATCTGCATTTTCCAGAAACTATACTTGTATAATTGCTAAAATAACAACAAAAGCTTTTCCTTCCACCAGGAAAATACATAATAGCAAATTTACTTCTAATTAGACTCATTTTGAGAGTAAGTGCAGATTATCACTAAACCAAAGCAATAATCCTACTGGTCGGTCATATAGTGTCTAGTTAGCCTATTACTAAAATAATATGCATTTTACATAATAATCATTTAAAAAATAGACATAATCAAATAGCATTGGAAACTACATCATAATTGTCTATTCAGAGATAGAAATTTCTAAAAGGCAAGATACAAGAATCATTTCCTTTTTTTGAAGATAAAAATAAAACTTGTCATTTAATTACTACCTCTTAAGTAAAGGCAAGTAAATATTTACAGAATAAAATGTAAATATGTTACCTCCTACATCTATGAAGTGCTTGGCAGCCAAGCCGGAACGTGGAGCTAAAGAACAACAACAAAAAAATTGTCTATTTTAAGTGGGAAGGGAAATATTGGATATAACGAACACAATTTAAGGATGTTACTCTAACATTGATATTCATCTTAGCTTTAGCAGATAGTTTTGAATTAAAGAACATATTTATCATACTGTATTACCAAAGTAGAGCGAATAGTTTGGAAAAATTTGACAAAGGTTTAATTTGAAGTTTAGAGGGAGAAAGGAAGAAAGAGGGAGAGGGATGGGGGTGGGGGGGAGAAGGAGGAGACAGGGGGAGAGAGAGAGAAAGAGAGAGAGAGAAAAGCATAAACCTAGAGTACTGAAAGGCTTAGACTAAAACTTGGGCCTCCTACTCATGTTTCAGATGCCAAGACATGTCTGTATAAAACAAATGAACCAGAATAAGATAAAAGGCTTAATATCATCAAGCAAAATGCCAAAAACTAAACCTTAAAAACTCAATTCCACAGGGTTTTCATTTTTACTGTACTTTTAATTCTTAAAATGAAAAAATAAAAAGCTAGGTTTATACCTTATACTTGCTGACTTCAGCATCAGGCTTACCATTAATTATCCTAACTCCTAATACTTTATTTCAGAATAACTTAAATCTGAAAACTTTGTTAATAAATGCTGCCCCTTATTGCCTTTACTTTAATTTCACTCTATATCCCGATTCACCCCGCACCCCAATAAACATACTACTAAACATATGGTGGCCAATGCTGCCAAAAAGAGACAGCTCATTTGATTTTTCTTTTAAAGGCTGAAGGATTAAGAGTACTCTTGTGGTTAAGATAGTGGCAGTCTAGCCACCACCTACCTCACACCTCTGGGCAGGGGCAGGTCACAGTTCCATTTGCACCTTCATGTTTACTTAAGGTAGTCATAATGATAAAGTATCATAAAGTAATTATGTTCTTTTTTTTTTTTTTTTTTTTAAGTGGCACTTGCTGAGAATCTTTTTTTTTTTAATGTATTTTATTTATTTTTGAGAGAGAGAGAGAGAGAGAGAGAGAGAGAGATACAGAGACAGAAACTGAACTGGGAGAGCTCCTAGTTCAGCATGTGGTTCCACACAGGCCAGGGCCGGGATTCGATCCTCAGTCCCCAGCGCTGCAAAGCGAGCGCTTAACCCACTGAGCCACCCCAGCTTCCCCAATTATGTTCTTGAAAAGAACTTTTAAACTCTTTCCAGTGACAGTTGATTCACTCCATTAAAGTCAAACCTATTGACTTGCACTGTTTGTCCTAGCTCCTCCCACTGTGAGATGTTTGTTCCCTCTAGACCACTGAAGAATATCCATACCAAACATACCCCAAGGGGGAAAGCCCAAAGGGGAAAAGGCTAAGTGGCCTTATATACTCTGGGACCAACAGGGGATAGAAGTTTTACTCTCATGATATGAAATGCCATGTGGCATTATCCTAAGTCTGTCTCTATTTTTTTTATATAACACGTTAGCCACTCTTATCACCATCTTCAGAAAGAAATCCGATTTCATATGCAATCTGGCCCTTGAATGGGGAATTGGCGTTAACATAGGAATTGAAGTGCCAGTTAAAAACCATCTTTATTTTCAGCTTTTCTCGCAGTAATTATGAGAACAACCTCTTGGGTCAATTTGAGCTTCCTAAAGAGTGAGAAATCAGAAAAATAGCAAAGAGATACAGGCATACCTCATTTTACTACACCTCACTTTATTGTACTTTAAAGATACTGTGATTTTTACAAATTGAAGGTTAAGACCCTCCACCAGCAAAAAAATTACAACTTGCTGAAGGCTCAGATGATGGTTATCATTTTTTAGCAGTTTTTAAATTAAGGTATGTACATTTTTAGACACAATGCTGTTGCACACTTATAATATAAACATAACTTTTATTATGTATTGGGAAACCAAAATATTCGTGACTTGCTTTGTGATATTTGCTTCATCACAGTGGTTTGCAACTGAACCCACAATTATCTCTGATGTATGCCTGTTAAGTAAAAAAAAGTGTTTAAATGGCTGTATCTGCCCCAATCACAGATTGCACTTCTTTATTTTAGGACACCGCTGAGCAATATCTCTTCCCTCATTTACACCCCTAATGAAACAGGAAGATCATGACAAATAGTTACCTCTGTGTTTTATCACTTACCTACTCTTCCATAGCAACCAGAAGGAAGAGCTATCTGAATGTCGGTTTTCACAAGGATTTTCTCCATAGGTGGTACTATGTAATCATAGGCACTAGGAAGATATTGGAAGAAAATAACCAGTATTTAGATATGTATAGTATGCTCTCTGAATTTTTCTATTAAAAGAGGTGACAACATGTAAATGTATTCTACTCCAACAAAACTTGGCTGGGAAATTGAGGTAATTATTTAGCAGAAAGGGGCAGAAAAGGCAGACTTTTTTATAAGGTGTATGCTTCAGTAAGGAAATAAGAAAAGAGGAATAAGCGAGAACCAAGAAAGGGTAAAATAATAGCTAATAGCTGCTATTGATTAAGCATTACTATGCCCCAGGCAAAGTCCTAATTGCTTTACATAGTTGGGACACCCGTTGTAACTCCTGTTGTTCTCACAATAATCCTCTAAGCAGTTAGGGAAAACATGTAGAAGGAAAAAGGAAAATGGATGGACAACACAAGAGAGTAGAGATGTGTTGCATCTTTTCTGCTGGTCTTGGTACCGTAGTTTAACCAAGTTGTGACCATGATGAACTTCAAGGAGAAGAGAACTGACCACTGGGAACAGCCCTGGAGATGAACACCGCTGAGAAACTGACTCTCTTAAGTTCCACCCAGCAAATGCTGCCACACTGTTGCTCTTACTGTAGTCCCCTCAATGATAGAAATTTAAGAGATTTTACAATAAACAGAGCTGGAAGTTACTTTGAAGACCATAATTAAGACTGGTAAAAATGATACTGTATTTTTACTTCTTTCAATGGCGTTTCCTCTCAAATAGTTAACCTCTAATATATTAAAGAGATCAATTATTCTCATGTTTTTCAGTATACAAAAAGTCACCTGTGTTTATAAGGATGATTAACAGTACTTTTAAAGTCTCTCCTAAGACTCACAACAGTGCCCAGACTTGGTGTCGTCAAACTGTAGCACTTTATTTTTATTCATGAAAATTAAGGGACTGAAATATATTCCTTTCAGCTACAACAGTCTATACCTCACTTTTCTTTTTCTTTCCCTTCTCCCTTACAATCTTTACACTCCTTTATCCCCTCCTTCTTGTACTTATGACTTATACCAGTAGTTCTCACATTAGTATTACCTAAAATGCTTTAAAATATACCCTAAGGCTCAGGATTCAGTCATGTAATAAATATCCCCTACTTCTAGTATCACTTTCCACCTACCTTAACGGTTCTAAGAATTGGACAGAGTAGTCAGAGAAAAAAAAGCACCAAATTCAGGGTCAAAAATTGTTTCATTCAAGCCTGCAGGTTATCAATTCAGCTTTTTATACAAATTCCATCATCTAGAAAATGTAACACTCGTCTACTTCAGAATTTTTGTAAGGATTAAAAAAGTAGCATATGGGGAAAATTTTTAGTACAGGTAAAAAGTATACAAGTGAAAAGATGGCAATATTACCAACATCCCTGCTTTTCACATTTGAGCTTTTCTGAACTTGGGGCAAACTTAAATACGGACACGTTAAGAAATTTCATTTACCCGTTAAAAAGGAAGCGGTCTTCATTAATGTTTCTTCAGTATTTTCACTCAGCATCTAGACGGGGGGTGGCGAACCTATGGCACGCGTGCCCAAAGTGGCACGCGGAGCAATTATTTCGGCACGCTGAATTATTGTTTTTTTGTTATAAAAACATCCTATGCCTCTTATAGACATAAAAATAATCGATACCTCTATCTCACTCGATGGGTTGGCACGCGAGTCGAGTGAGTAGACTCTTATTTCATAAACTTTGGCACTCAATTGCCAAAAGGTTCGCCACCCCTGATCTAGACACTCAGGCCTTGAAGGTGACGGTGGGCTTCGTTGGTCTCTACCTTCCATCGCAGAGGGTACAATAAATGTTGCAAAACAACACCTCGCGGGGCATTTATTGGTATTTACCATTCTATACTCTTTGCCCAAATGCCTACAGATATGATGCTCAAAAGCTAAAATTTTCAACACAAAAAAGCAGAAAGCCTACATATAAGAAGAAAAAAACAGTGTTTCTCTAACCTTTAAACTTAAAGTCAATGATTCAAACGATGGCAGCAGAGGGGTTGAATCTAAGTTAACGCGCCTGAGCGCTCTCAAATTCGGGAATGGGACCTTCTCTGCGGCGGCTAGGGATGGCGAGGACAGAAGGCGGTCGTCTCAGCCTCTTGGCCAGGGCCGGCCTCCCACGGGGGGCGCGGGCGGCTGGCGGTGCCCACTCACCTATACAGGTCATAGCCCGCAGCCCGCGCAGACCCCTTGGTCGGGGCGGTGGCGTGCTCCGACAGCCGAGCGAAACGGAGCCGAATGCCGCCCTCTTCCGCAGGCCGTGCCCGCTTGCTGGGCGAGATGACGGGGGCCTCTTCAGAGCAGGGCATGGCAGAAGAGAGAGCGTGAGAGGAGAGAGCAGAAGAAACAAAAGGCAACAGCATGAACCTAGCCGCTGGGAATAAATTTTCAATTTCCCGCCACCCTAGCCGCCTCACGCCTGGACGAGCCCACAGTTTGGCTCAGAGGGAGGCGGGATTCAAAGGAGGGGTTGGAAACCGTCCTCCGAAAACCGATTTGTGACCGGAAACTACTGAGCCTTTTTGAGTTTCCCATACTTAGTGCGTGGTCCATCCTAGGAGGGGGCAGCACCAGTGGCCTCCCCTGTACACAACAGAAAACCACCCCTCACCCCCATGGTGGGGACCCAAGTAGACTCGCTCCCGCGCCTGAGAGTCTGCGCGCCCTCCCACACTTTCCCTGCCAACCAACACCGGGTTGGCTAGTCCGCGGAGGGGGGCGGGGCCTGTTGGCGGGGTTTCCGCCCTCCCCAAGCCCCAGGAAGCTTAGTCCCCGACATTACTGGCGCCGCGGCATCTTCGCCTTAGGCCGCGAGCGCTGGACAGCGGCCGGAGCGCCCCCAGCCGCGCGGCTGCCGGGCTGGGGTGCAGGGGCGGGCCTGGCCGGAAGAGTCCCGCCATCTCGCCGCTGGGCCGTGCACTGCTCGAGTCTTTAAACACTAAGCGGAGCAAAGACGGAGTGAAAGGGTAACGGAGCGCAGAGCGAGGGCAGAGGGGTGTCATTAGCTCCGACCGTTAGGCGTTTGTTGGCAGTCCGCTCCTGCTGGCGGGTGCCTGGTCTGCACCCTGAAGACGCACGTCCCTGTAATGTGACCTCGGAAGCAGTAACCGCTGCCTCTGACGAGGGCGCCCGGAGGCGGCGCATCGGCCACCCTCGGACTAACGCAGACCCTGGGCCTCCAGGAACGCGGCACCCTCTGTATCCGGGATCTTGGTGCCCGCCCCGGGCTGCCTCTGCCTCTCTTCTAGTCTACTTTTTCTGAGACTATCCGCGAGGTGGCCCAGCCCCTGGGCCCTACCCATTTGTTGACTTACTTGGGGCGGCGCCTCCCGTGGCCATGATTTCCCAGGTTTAAATCTCAAGGGCCCCCAAAGCAACAGAACCTCATCACAATGCCAGTGACCGTCAAGGCGCTCAGTGCTGCACCTTAGGCTGTGAGCGTTACAACGCCCAGCGTGCTGGACGGTGTACAGTTACTCCAAGGGAAGCAGGGAAGCAAGGTCTTTAAGGATGACGGCAAAGTTGAAATCCTAGCACTGTTTGGGATAACCCCACAGCAGCACAGAGGAGAATTCCCGGGGCTAGGATTCCAACAGAGATCCTGACCCATGCAGTTGTAACTTTCAATGAGGATGTGCAAATCATCTTCTCTATCATTGTAAATGGATTTTTCTAGGACACAGGTACTTACATTTATGTCCGGAACTGACTCGAAAACCAGGTTGTAGTGCACTTCGTCAGAATGAGTGCAAACTATAGCATACAGTTTTAGAAACATAATGTTAGGGGATGGCTTCAAACCTCATGCTGTGCCTTTCCTTACAAGCCCCACCTGTTCAATTTCCTTTACAGGATCCTCTTCTTATAGTAAATGTTGGAATTCTCTGGGTGAAGTTATGGAATATTCTCTACTTACACTCTCTGCCCATGACTTTATTACCTATACCCAGTGGACTTCCCAAATTTATACCCACAGCAACATGATCTAGGTCTTTCTACTTCTCCAATCTCATCTAAAGCCATCATCCCCTTCACCTCTGGTGCATCTGGCTACACTGGCTTTGGGCGTTTCTAGGCCCACCAGACTTTCCTGCCTGGGAGTCTATACACACCCTTCATTTATACTTCATTTTTCAAGTCTTAACTTATTCAGAAAGGCCTTTCCTAATAAACTGAACTGCAGTAGGCGTGTCTTCCTCTCACCACCATTTTCTATCACGGTAATTAGATTTTTATTCCTATTCACACCACTTATTACTACAATCTCTACTTTTATGTGTTTATTTTCTTTTTGACTACTTGGTGTAGTAGACATAAGCTCTATGAGTGCTGGACCACAAATGTCTTCATTCACCATTGTATTCCTGGGGCCTAGTGCCTGGCTCACAATGGTGCTTGATAAATATTTGTTATATGAATGAATGGTAGAGATCTCATTGCCTATTCTATTGGGCCCCTGTATATTATATGATCACTTTTCAAAGTCTTTTGAATTTTCTGCTTGCTTCTTTAATTTTTAATCAAATATTAAATGAAAAATTCCAGAAGTAAACAATTCATGAGTTTTAAGTTGCACGCTATTCTGAGCGGTTTAATGAAGTATTGCTCTATTCCACCTGAGACATTAATCATCCCTTTGTCCAGCATCTCCTTCCTGTATATACTCCCCACCCAATAATCACTGAGTAGCCATATTAGTTATTGGATCTACTGTTGTATCGCAGTGCTTAGGTTCAAGATATCTTTAAGTTACTTAATAATGGCCCCAAAGCCCAAGAGTAGTGATGCTGGCAATTGGATACGCCAAAGGGAAGCTGTAAAAAGCTAACTTTAAGTGAAAAGGTAAAAAAATGGTATGTTGAGGTTGCTAAGATCTACCATAAGCTAGGGATGCCAGGATCACTCTGCACTTGAGCGCTAGCCTGGCAATTGTGGGGTCTGGGGTTCGATTTCCAGCACTGGCCTGTGCAAACTCATATGCTGAATCACAGCACAACTGGTAACTGCCAAGATGGCTCAGTGACAAAGGTTCTGGCTTCCCATGTAGGAGGCCCCCGGTTCAGTTCCCACCCCACCTCTGGCCCACATCCACCTGTGTGGATAAAACCATGTCATAACTAATGATATACAATTATGGAGACTGTTATGGGCCCTCCCCCTTTCTCTGTCTCTCTGTCTCTCTCTCTCTCTTCCTCACCTCTTAAAACAATGAAGTCTTAAAAATAAAAATAAAAAGATCTACAATAAGAATGAATCTTCTATCCACGAAATTGTGAAGAAGAAAAAGAAATGTGTGCTAGTTTTCTGTCTCATCTCAAACTTCAAAAGTTATGGTCAGAATCAGTGATAGTGCTTAGTTAAGAGGGAAAGTGCATTTAAAGGAGGCACCAAAGCATAAAACCTGGGAAGACAGATGAACTCTGATACTATGTGACAATGCTGTAGGGCAGGGGTGGCCAAAAAGTTGATCGGATCTACCGGTTGATCGCGAGGCCAAATTTGGTCGATCGTCGATCGCTCGCAATGTCTGGGGTGGAATTCCGTGTACATTGGACTTTGAAGCGATTGCAGCTCTTATAACTCGAGCGGCGCCAATACTGCGCCCGGCTGATTTGAAGTGTCAAATCATAACATACAACCCTGAGAAACCGACAAAATGGGGTATCAGAGTTTATACCCTAGCAGCACCCCTGCTAGTTTATACTCTAGCAGGGGTGGCCAACAAGTCAATCGCGACACACTTTTAAGATAAAAAGTAGATCTTATATACAGAAAAGTTGGCCACCCCTGCTGTAGGGCATATGATAAAACCAGGTATAGTGTTCAGAGCGAAGAACGCACACAGTCTTAAAAACAAACATAAAAGTTATCTGCCTGCGTTCTGGCAACATAATCAGAAAGTGTGGGTGACAGCCTCTTGTTTATAGAATGATTCCATCAATGTATCCATCACAAGTAGGGTGAGTACAACACAATAAGATATTTTGAGAGAGAAACCACATTCATATGACTTCTATTATAGTATATTGTTATAATTGTTCTATTTTATTATTAGTTGTTCATTTCTTACTGTACCCAATTTACAAGTATGTTGAATTTTGTCATAAATATGTATGTATAGGAAAACATAGTATATATAGAGTTTGGTACTATTCATGGTTTACTGTAGGTATCCACTGGGGGTCTTGGAATGTATTCCTCTCTGGTAAGGGAGAACTACTGTATGGAGATTTTTTTCTCTCCTTTTTACAAAGACTTACAATGGTGATTACATTATGCCAGTTATATTCTGAATGTTTTTTATCACAACAACCAGAGGAGACAAGTGCTATTATTATCCCCCCGTTTTATAGATGGGGAGATGGAAGCATCAAGAGCTTAAAGAATTTTCTCAAGATCACACAGCTCACAACCTGAAAGAGATGGAGCCAGGATTCAACTTCAGGTAGTCTGGCTTCAGAGTCCTTGCCCTCAGCCACTCTGTTTATAATGTGCCCTATTGAGACGGCGGTAATTCTTCTTTATGCTGAGCCAGCTGCTGGCTGTGTTCCCAGGTCTGGGAAAGATGTGTGTAGTAAATTAACCAGGCATTCTTAGTTTCACAATTATCATGCCCTCCTTATTGAAACACTTCCACACTAGGCCACCCTGGTTTTCCTCCCGCCGTACTGCCTGCTGCTTCATAGTCTTTTTGGCTTCCTTCTCTTTGCAAACTCTCTCCTTGCTCAAGATAAAAAGCCTGAGAGTCTTGCTTCCTCTGTTTCAGATCTTCCCTTATCTAAAAATAGCCTCTTCCTATGCACCAACGAATGCTTTACCCTATATGACTGCTTCATAGCATGTATTGCTATATGAAATTACATATTTATTCATTTCACTTGTTAGTTTTATGTTTTCTCTACTAGCATGTAAGTTCCATAATGGACTTAAACTATCTTGAGTTCTTTTCCAATGTTCTTTGCTTCTTTCCCCCTTGTTCTTTTCAGGTGTTCTGTATTGCTTTTTACCCCTTTTATTGCCATCGTTAAATTTCATTACTAATTTGATTTTGATTAATTTTGATTACTTTAATTATTTTATTATTTCACCTTTTCCTCTACTAAGTTTTATTTTCTGGTTCTATTGTTTTAGATAAATCAAAATATGCAGGGGAAGCAGGGATGGCTGTATGGGATAAGTGCTTGCTTCGCAGCCTAGAAGACCAAGGATTGAGTCCTGGCCCCGGCCCGTGCGGACCCATATGCTAAACTGGGGTGTGCCTCCCATGCAGGAAGCCCCAGTTTGGTTCTTACCCCCCATCCCCACACCCACCCCGCCTTCAGCCCCTGGCTTGAGGGGGGCACAACTATGGAGATTGGTCTGGACCCTCCCCTTTCTCTCTGTCTCTGTCTCTGTCTAAAACAATAAAATAAATCTAAATAATACATGCTTAAGTTATCCGTGTCAAAATCTAAAACAAAATTTTCTTACTCCTGGTTAACACAAGGACCTTAGAAGGTTTTAATTTCATTAACCTTTCTTTTGCATTACTCACAATTGTTGTCTAGTATTTTAAGTGTATCTTTTCTTTGAATCTCAGTAAGCATTATTATTATCACTATTTTTGGTTGTCATTTAAAGAAATGTTTACACAGACTTTTTATCACTTTCTTTGCTTATCTTTCTGTGTCTCAAACCTCCACTAGCATCACTATTCTTTTGCCCAAACGGCCTATCAAAGGGTTTTCCAGTAGGTGACTTTTCTGTTTTTGTCACGTTGAATTCTTCCTCAGGGGGAAATGCATTCTCTGAAATCATTCAGGAGTGGAAAAGTTAAGAAGATTAATGGGAAATTATCATATTTTCCCATAACTGCACATTTTTACTGTATCTGTATTTAGCAAATTTCAACGTGAGCCAAAATACCTCATTTATCATGCTACAGTTCTCCTTTACTAAGTATATGTGTAAGCCAATAAAAGACAGATACCATAGTTAGGGTTCTGGTATCAAAATGTAAAAGTCCTCTTTTGTTTCAAGCTTGGGTTTTTTTTGTTTGTTTGCTTGTTTCCTTGTTTGTTTGTTTGTTTTTACACCATGAACAAAACAACAGAGTAAAGCTGAGGATGGGTGAGCTGTGTGCCTATATTTTGTTAAAGGGCAGGTGAAATAAGGAAGGTGGAAAAGAAAAACTAGTATACCAGTAAATCAATTTCAATGGGAAGGGCATATGTTGTGTTGACTATTTGGAAGTTCATTCTTTCAAAATTGTTCAGTCCAGAATATCCTTAGGACACATCTTGGAATATCTTGTATTCCCCCAGGAGTACCTATAGCCCAATTCAAAAACACTACAATAGCATATAACTGGTGAAACCCACAAAAATGTCCCTGCCCAGCTCTTGGGAAGAACACAAAGATCAGATGCATGCTTTCATAAGAGCAGCAGATATTAATATATCTTAAGCATGTAAGTAGATCATGAGATTGGTTTTAAGTTTAGTAGCAGTAAAATAAACAAGTAAGGATAGTCAACAAAACAAGTATTCATTGCTGCAAAACTACTTTGGACTAACTCACAAATTCCTGCCACATCATACTTCAAAAGTTTAAGGTGATGAGAATAGTTAACATACAAACTCAGAATTACAGTTCTCACAAACACACTGAATTCCCAATTTCCTAACATAGTCTTCATGAAAAGCTGACTCTAAGTATGTCAATGTGTGTAGGAATGCCAGAAGGTGAAATTTCTGTAATTATAGCCCAGAGAAGGGCTATTGTTATTTCATTTAAAAAGCACTGAGTTTTCAGGACATTAACAAAATAAAAACATAGGGCTTAAGAGTCATGGTATACATAAGAATCTCCTACCTAGACAATTGGCCAAATGCATGTGTGCGAACCCCACTACAAAATGACTACTCAGTGTCTCCAGGTTGATTCTTATTGACTGCTTCTGGTTAAGAACCACTGCTTTAGGGGATTTATTTCTAGAGAATCTGCTAGGATCAAGATATGCCAGAAAGAAGTCCTTCACATTTAACCAATATTATAAGCTTTACCCAAACCACCGTACTCTGAACCATTTGATAGAAACTCTATTTCTTTTTTTAAAAACAACTGGGTTAATTCCCCAGTTTCTTTATCTTTCCTTTTCTTTTTTTTTTTTAAGATTTATTTTTATTGTTTTTGACAGAGAGAGAGAGAGAGAGATACAGAGACAGAGAGAAGGGGGAGGGCCCAGAGCAGACTCCATAGTTGCACGTCATTGGTTTTTCCACATAGTTTCACTCCACAGGTGGGAGCGGGGCTGCACAGGGCAGGAAGTGGGCCAGGGTCTCACCCCTGTGAGAACTGAACTGGGGGCACTCCCCGGTTCAGCATATGAGTCCACATGGGCCGGGGCCGGGATTCGATCCTTGGTCCCGGGGCTGCAAAGTGAGCGATTAACCCACTGAGCCATCCCAGCTTCCCCAGAAACTCTATTTCTTAAATATGGAGACTAGTCCATGTTTGTTCTTAGCAATTAACTTGTAGTATAATTTACTAAGAATAATTGCAGACTAGGCAACATTATGAATATCTGCTTATTTCTTGGGTAAGCCAAATAGCGACCATTAAAGCAAGTCACAAAATGTGCCCCACCAACAGTTAAATAAGACTTAAAGTTGGGAACGTACTGTAGAATATCAACTGAAATTCTGGGCAACAAGAAACTTGATCTATTTGACAGTTTTAATTGCAAGACTAGGCAAAGAGGAAAGAGGAGCAGGGGGTTATATGGACTAAATTGGAAAGCTGCTCAAGAACTAAGTCAGCACTTGACTTCCACTGTCTCTCCTGGTCACATGATCTCTTTCAAATCGTGTTTCCTTCTTCCATCTTTAAAGAGTATCTGATTGGAAAATGGGCCAAATGGTGTATTACAATGTAACTACTCCTACTGAGAGGCATCTGGCTCAGAAGTTCAGTGTATGATCCAGTGGTTTAGAGGTTCCTCGTATGATCCTCTCTGGCCAGCTCAGCAGAACTGATCTTACTCCATCCAGCACACTGACTGTTGTTCCTCAGCAGGGCAGCGTAAGTGACACACTGTGAGACTTCCTACACTCCAGTGAATTCCTGTTGTTAAATGTGTTTGACGATGAAACCCAGGGAAAAGTCTGTTGGTCAGTCTCTCCAAGGAATCTTTTTGGGCCATCTCCAGCAATATGCTAGCCTTTCAGCCTGACCTTTGGCAGGCCCAGAGGAAGTACCTCAGATCTGGTGTTCAGAGGAGCTTAGTTTGAAAAAAAAATTTTCCATTTTTAGGCTCTTGAACAGGTAAGTAGAATGAACAGAGTGATATTTGACAAGAGCTAATGGGATAAGAGTTTCTAAGATGACCCAGAGACTAGAGAGGCTAGAAGGCTAGAAAAACTGGAAATTTTCTGCGATATTCATCCAAGCTTGAGGTGATGAATTTTCTATTGCTGCTATAACACATGACCACATGCAATCACCTTAGTGGCTGAACAACACAAATGCATTATCTTATATTTCTTTAGGTCAGAAGTCTGACACGGGTCTCACTGGGCTAAAATCAAGGTGTTTGCAAGGCTGCAATCCTTTCTAGAGGCTCTAAGGAAGAACCTCCCTGCACCCCCCTCTTTTTGTTTTGCCTTTTGCAGCTTCTGGAGGCTGACCACATTCTCTGCCTCATGACCTCCATCCTCATCTTCAAAGATAGCAACAGAAGGTTGAGTCCTGCTGCTGCCATTTCTCTGCTTCTCTGATCACAGCTGGCCAAGGTTCCCCTCAGTTCAGGACTCATGTGAATAGGTTGAATCCACTGAGATAATCCAAGATTACTTCTCTATCTCAGGGTCAGTAATCTTAATCACATCTGCAAAACCGCTTTTGCTATATATGGGGATATATTCACAGGTTCCATTGATCAAGGTGTTCATGCCTTTGGGGAGTCCTTACTATGTCTAACACAAATACATATAACAGATATTTTAAGCAATGAATAGGACTTTTTGTTTAACTGGGTTGGTGGCCCACAAAGTCAATTTGGTGTGGAAATGGGGTGGAAGAGGTAGAGTTAGATATTAAGATCAACCATTAGTCATTTGGGTAATTTCACCCCTTTTCAACCATCCTAAGACATATCAGGAAACACCTGGAAATCATGTAACAATGGATATGTTGGAGAAGCTTCTAGATCTAGGATCAACAGGCCTTACAAAAGCGTGTATGTTTCTGAGTGCTTCCAGGTGTGGGCTTATTTTCTAACCTACCCTGCAAAACCATCTGCCTTTTTCTGTTCCTCTATTCCGACATGGGCCCCACATGGGCCCCCTCTTGCTCAGGCCTACTTCCTAAGTGGAACAAATGGGGCTGGGGAACAGGGTTTGGAGAATGACTGTGGAAACAAGATAACACTGGGGCCACACTGGAATGGGTATGTGGGTAGAGACCCACTGAGTAGTTGGTTAGGGTGCAGGCAAATGTTGTGGCAATCATTCTGAGCAGAGTGTGCACATGAGAGTCTTGCAGTGTGCTACTGAGGGTAGCTCCAGGAGAAAGGACGCTTAGATAAGACACTATCTCAGACAGCTTTGATCTCTTTATTTCTCAATCTTGTTCGTTGCACCAGATTTCCTCCATGACATTGAACAACTGTTGTATGATTTTTCTGTTGGTAGCACACAATTTTTCCAAATGAATATAAAAAAGATAGGAACAAAAAGGTTATGCTTTTCATCTATGTCTGTGTAAACAAACCCAATAATTATCATAACTCAAATTGCTGCAGAAACTCTCCACATTTTAATGTGTGCACTGGTGCTCTTGCTACTATATCTCTGCATTTATCCTGGGAAGTTAATCCTGAATTAGGAAAGACAAAAACTGATTAAATAAAATTGAGCCAAGTTCATGATTTTTATATTCATAAGATTCAAAATTTCTGTGAGGAAATGTGCAATGCAAATTAAATTATCTTCCAGACTAATAACCAAAAAGAAAACAAAACAAAAATAACAGAAACTGAAACAATGGTAAAATATGCGCATCCATGCAGAGAGATGTATGAATTAGGCTTGCTGTGGTTTCAGTTGATTGTGATACAATATTCTGCTCCTGTCGAACAACATTTTCTTACTAGACTGCACAAACTCAGTTCTCTTCAGTCTAAAGTAGAATTATCCATTTTCTGAATGTCAACATTTCTTCAAACTTTACACTTTTTTTTCAAGATTTATTTTATTTTTTGACAGAGTCAGAGAGAGAGAGACAGAGACAGACAGGGAGAAATGGGAGTGTCCACAGCAGTCTCCACAGTTGTACATCATCAGTTTTCGACATGGTTTTGTTCTACACAGGTGAGTGGGGGCTGCACAGGGCGGGAACTGGGCTGGGCCCCCCCCACATGGGAAACACACCTCAGTTCAGCATATGGGTCCACATGGGCCGGGATTTGATCCTGGGTCCCCGGGGCTTCAAAGCGAGTGCTTAACCCGCTGAACCATCCCGGCTTCCCCAAATTTTACTTTTAACAAGAGGTTTTTCATTGAACTCTGAAGATAGCATTATTAGTCCTTATAGGTTTTAATCACTGTCTCTTCTGATTGCCCTTAGGAGAGAAGACCAGTTGTAAATGTTCAAAGAAAAGCCAGGAAGGTGAAAGGCCATTGTTTTTGTGCCAATAGGCACAGGCTAAGTGAAATTGAGTATTAAGGAAATAATGGAGACAATTCAAGCCTTCATATTCACTTTTAATAAATTAGACTAATTGAATTGACTTTACTACATATCTTTTTATTTTTTCCTCCAGAGCCACTCTCTTCCCCTATGTAGCCTGCTCACTGCCCAGGAGGCTGACCTGTGTGGACCTCACCAATAGGCATTCTTGCCCTCTGGGTTGCTTTCAGGTTTGACAACAGAATCCCAGCATGAGGTCAGAAGGAGAAAGGAGGGTAAGTCAGGGTCCCCTCTGGATGGTCATGTTCTTGCACTGAAGACCATTGCTCTCATCAAGGTTGTCCTTTCTTCTAGGCTCTGGAAGCTACTCCCCGCCCCCCTTCTCTTCAGGCCTGTCACTGATATAAGCTTCAGGGTACTAAGCTGTCTTTTGTGGTTTTGGTTTCGCATATCTTGCCCAGAACTCTATAAATACTCTCTTTAGACAGTATCCTAATTGGACTGTGCTGTTTCATATTACAACCCTTACAGTAACAGTCTGATTCCTTTAGTCCTGTATCGAAATGCTCCCCACATTCGGGGGCTACCATCATCTTTTACCACAACCACTAAGTAATCTCCCTACTTCTACTCCAAATGGCTCAACATCTTCTAAAGGTTTTCTTCACAAATACAATAAAATCACAATTCCCTACCATGGCCCAAAGCCCTGTATGATCAGGCTCTTATCATTCAGCTTCACCTTGAGTCACATTTGTGTCCTCAGTTCTAGAACACACCAAGTTCTCTTTTGTCTGAGGGTCTTTTGTCCAGCTTGTTCCCTCTGCCCTGACTGTGCTGCTCTCCGCTCTTTATGTGGTTAGCACCGTCAAAGACAAAAACCGAAGAAGTAAGGAGACAGATTTTATCGGGGCTGTTGCAATAGGGAAAGCACCCCTGCTATCAAGATTAGAGTGCTTATTTCCTACAGTTGCTGTAACAAGTTACCACAGAATTAGTGGTTTACGATTGGAGAGGGTTATTCTCCTGTCGTTATGGAGGGCAGTAGTCCAAAATGAATCATAATGACTACAATTAAGGTATTACATAGTAGGGTTGCACCGCCTCTGGAGGGCCATGGGGAGCATCTGTTTCTTTGCGTTTTCCCACATCTAGAGCCGAAGTCCTTGGCTCATGGGTCTTCCTCCGTGTTCAGAACCAGTGGCCTAGCATCTTCTCTCTGTTTCCATTGCATGGCTGCCTTCTCTTCTACGTGCAGGCAAGTCTCCTTCTGCTTTCCTCTAGCAGGGATACTTGTAAATGTATTTGGGATCCACCCAGATAATCCAGGATAATGGCCCTGCTCACGCTCTTTAAGCACATCGGCAAAAGCCCCTTTTCCATACGCGGTACTACAGAGTCCAGAGAAGAGGGCCGGGATAGTTAAGGGCCGTTATTCAGCCTTCCACAGTGTGTCTCAGCAGGGTGGTTTTGCCGTACTTAGACTTTTATAGGGAGGAGTAAGCAAGTTACAGGTGTGGTTACTTATAGTTGGAATTGTTCTTTTTTTTCCTTTTAAACTTATTGAGGTGACATTGGTTGGTAACAATTACATAGGTTCTAGGTGTACAATTTTACATTACATTACACTGTCTATGCATTGCATTATGTGCTCACCACCCAGAGTCAACTCGCTTTGCATCACCATATATTTGATGCTCCCTCCCTACCCATGCCCCCTCCCCACCCTCCCACCGCCCTCCCCCATTACCCACAGGTAACCACTAAACTATTGACTGTGTCTATGAGTTTTTGTTTCTTTGTTACAAAAGAAGTTTCAGTGGAACAGGAAATGCTTATTTTTGTGTCTAGCTAGTTTCAGGGGGAAAATAATTCTAATCTTTGCTAATCATTCATGAGACAAAGAACAAGGTTAGAAAGTCTGTGTCTGACCTTTCACAGGCCAAAAGGGAATGGTCTGGGTTTGGCCTCGTCACAACTAAACTTGGGAGTCTTCTACAAGTTTTATGAGTGTCATGAGAAAGAATAGACAGCAAGTCTCATCTAAGCCATGTAGGGAATCGGTGGTTCACTGTAGTTAGCTGTTTTCTAGACCAACAAAGGGTGGAGTATTGGAAAAAAGAAAGGTTGTGAAGATTTCTTAATCATCACTGTTTTCCAAGACCATAGGGATAAGTACAATTCAACATTGTTAGCAACTTCTCATCAAATATTTTTTTGTAACTGCTTTCCCAGAATACCCTAAATATATACTGCCCTTTCCATAATTCTGTCTTAGTTTCCTCTTTATTTCCACAGTATTTTTAATAATTCATAATTATTTTGTATAGCTATTTACTTATCTATCTAAACCATAAACATGGTTATCTTATATCTTAGGAGCTTAGAACAATGTATTTTTATATCTTTAGAGCTTGGCATATTTTTGTTGAATTGACAAAAGAAGCAATAATACATGGCCAATAAACTCTTGAGAAACTGTTTAGTATGTACCTCACTGGGAGTGAAATAAATGAGGATAAAAATAACAGTGAGAGGGTATGCCAGATAACTCAACAAGTTGAGTGCTTGCCTTGCAACCATGAGGTCTAGGGATCGAATCCCAGCCCCTGCCAATGCAAACCAATATGCTGAACTGTGGTGGTGAAGGTTCTCACCATCCTACATGGCCCTACATTAAGGTGACCAAATTTTAACATTGGTAAAGCGGGACACCACTGACCGGGCGGGAGGGGGTTCTTGATTAAAAATTTGGTCTATCTCCCGCCGTTCCCTAGCTTGTCGTGCATTCTTTCCAAAAATCGGGACTTTTTTAAAACGCCGTGGGACGCAAGACAAATTGTTAAAAATCAAGACGGTCCCGCCAAAAGCGGGACGTCTGGTCACCCTACCTACATCCCCCTGTGTGGAATGAAACTATGTCACAACTAATGATGGAGCCTGCTCTGGACCCTTCCCCCTTCTCTCTCTCTCTGTTTCTCTCACCGTCTCTCAAAAACAATAAAATAAATCTTAAAAAAACAAACAAAACAAACAAAACCAGTGTGATAAACAAGAGAGTCTGAAATCCCAGGTAGGAGGACCCAAGTTCAGAGACACACAGCGGTATGTGTAGAATGTGAGGCATGCCAGGTGTGGGGTGGGGTCTGAGCTGGTGGGGTGGGGCTCCAGAGAGTCAGAGATCAGCCCCCAAAGGAGGTTGGGCTTTATACTCCCTACTGCCCTCAGGGTCCTGCATTTATTTGTCCTTTCAACAAATATTTGTTATGTGGTTCGTGTGCTAGACACTGGTAGATTTTGGGGACATAGCCGGGAACAGACTAAACAAAAATAAGTCTGATAATAAACAGAAGTGATTAAAATAAATAGTGCTGAGTGTTAAGGAGAAAAGTAAAGCAGGAGAGTGAGAGGAGCAATGTAGGCCTGCAAGTTATAGAGTGGCCAAGGAAAGCCTCAGTAAGAATATGCTATCTGCCAGGTATGGGGTTGAGTGTGGGGGCTGTGTTAGTGGAGCTTGAAGGAAGTGATATCTGGGGGAAGGGTTTTCTAAACAGAGGATACAGCAAGCACTCAGGTCCTGAGGAGCAAACTCACCTGTAAGAAGGCTGCTGTGGTCCAAACAGAGTGACAGAGGGGCATACACAGTTGTGGGGGAGATGAGGTCTGAGTGGGAGCAGAGGGTTACAGTTGTAGGGCCTTGTGAGCTTCCATAAGGACCATGGCTTTTCCACTGAGTGGAATGGAAAGGTATTGGGAGATTTTGATAAGAGGAAGGACATTCTCTATTTCAATTAAATAGATTTTAATTCCCTTACAGAATTGCTTGGGCTGCTATGCTGAGATGAGAAAGAAAATGATCAAGGCCCGATGCCGTGGTCCAGGTGAGAAACAGTGGTGGTAGCACAGATCAGGGAAGCAGCCGTGGCGATGGCGGGACGAGATTCGATTCTGCATGTATTCTGAAGCCAAAAGGATTTGCTGATAGGTTGGATATGAGGTGAGGAAAAGAAGTCAAGGATGACCCCAAGATTTATGGCAAAGATGGGATTGCCGTTTATTAAGATTCAGAAGAGAGCTGAATGCACAGCTTTTAGAACGAAGACCAAGAGCTCAGTTTTGGACACATAAAGTCCAAAGTGCACAAGTAATACTTAAAAAAAAATAGAATTCATTTTGTACATGTACCTGTGAGCATTAGGAAATATTACAACTGGTGATCCTATTTCTCCAGTGTGCTGGTTGCATTAGTGGTTAGAATGGCTTAATGTCTTTCAAGACCTGATATGGTTTACTTCTCTGACCTTCTCACCTTCCCTGAGAATATTTCTACCACTTCTTTGCTGGGAGAAGTACATACAACAGGAAAATTAGAAAGTTGAACTACAGAGTTGCTTTAGAAATAATAACTGAGAAGTCCGTATGTGAAATATCTCCACTTCCTGATCTCTTGGGCATCTAAAAGGGTAGACGAACTGCATTCAGAAGTGCAGGAAAGCCACCAGTTTGGGGAAAGAATGAATGGAGACCTGTGCTTTGACCCCAGGGCTCTGCACCTGAGCCCACAGCTTGACAGTTACTCTGGTCTTTCTGTAAAAAGTTGACTGCTTAGCTTTGGCCCAAAACAGCCTTCTGCTGAGAGATGTTCTAGGCTGTAAAGAAAGCAAAGACTCCTTGCTCCAGAAGTCATTGCTTGTCACCTTCTCTGAGGTAAATACACTCATTACCAGGATCTTGGCCTCAACCTCTCTACATTGCTCATCTTGAACTACCCAACCTGCAAATGCCCTCTATGAATGGTCTCACATGAGAATACCATACATGCTGCTTTACTGCACAGTCATTCCATGTCAATTAATTTTCCAGCTCCCTGATGCTTAGCTGTTCTTTGATGTCAACCATGTGAAGGAGAATTTTTCTGAGGATGAACTGCACACATTCTTGCTTTCTTAACCAAACTGCATGGAAGAAAATTGAACTTTTCTGCCACGAGGCTGTCCTCTCACAAAGTGATGATGTCCTTGGGCTACAGTGAAGTACATAGAGTCTGATGACCGCAGACTAACATGTTTTTGAGGCTTGGATTTGCTTTTTTATTTCTATTTTTCTAAGATTTATTTTATTGTTTTGACAGAGAGAGAGAGAGGCAGAGAAAGAGAGAGAGAAGGGGGAGGGCTCAGAGCAGTCTCCATAGTTGTATGTCATCAGTTTTCCACATAGTTTCATTCCACACAGGTGGGAGCGAAGGCACACCCCTGCAAGCTGGGTGCCTCCCACATGGGAAGTACATCTGGGTTCAGCATATGGGTCCGCATAGGCAGGGGCCAGGACTGGGACTTGATTCTCAGGACCTAGGGCTGCAAGGTGGGAGTTCAACCCACTGAGCCCTCCCAGCTTCCCCTTGGATTTGCTGTTTAAAAACATTTTTGATGTTTTGCTGTGTTGTCCCTGCTATCATTTATTGGTAGTTACTGCTCATTTAACATGCAGAGAACACTAACTGTAAAATCATATCCCCAGAATTGTGCACAAATATTCTGAGAAGCCTGCTTTAGTAACAGAGGATCTCTGAGGTCTTTTTCAGCTTTAATGAATTTTTGTGGTTCAGGATTTCCTGAAAAATCAGCATGATGTATTGTACATAGATAGTGGAGCAGTTACTTGACTACTTCACAGTCCATAGTTAACTTATCTGATTTCCAGCTTGAATCTTAGTAGCTGAGATATGATCTTTAGAAATGTAAGACAACATTTGTGGTAGACAGAGTTCGAAGATGGTCCCCATGGTTCTGCCCCACTTAATGTTCAGACCCTTTGTAATCTCCTCCCCTGAGTCAGGGTAAGGCCTATGAGGATAATGGGATGCCACTCCAACAGTTAGGTTACCTTAAATGTTTGGCAAAGGTGAAAACATTTTGAATATGTAATTTAAGTCCCGGATCAGTTGACTTTAAGTTGATCAAAAGGGAGATTGACCTAGGTGGGCCTGACTTAATCAGATAAGCCCTTCAAAGCAGGATATTTTTATCCATTGACATTTTGTTTTCTTTCTTTTTTTTTTTTTAGCAATAGCAACAAATAGCAGATGAGTTTATCAGCTGTACTGTTTTTGTCCTTTCTGAAAATAATAATGTCTAACACGTCGCTAAGTATTTACCATAAAGTGCTCAGCCAGGTACTGCACTTGGCTATTAATACATGTGACCTCAATTTCTTGCAACAACCTTTGAGTGCAGGTTCTTTTAATAATTCTCATGTTACATATGAGAAAATTGATTCTTCAAGAGGCTGGGGAACAATTCTTCCACTAGTAAGTGAGGGAACTGAGATTCACCTTCTGCCATTCTGACTCCAAAACTTCAGCTTTTAGTTTTACTTCTCTGCTTTTCTTCCTTAATTTCTTCTTCATGCTTTCCTTTATGCACTTTTAAACTTCTGGAATAAAATATTAACTTTCATTTTTCTAATTTGTTAATAAATTATATAGGTATAAATCTTCTGAGTACTGCTTCATCAGCATAAAATATACTTTGTTATGTAGCGTTCTCAATTTTTTTTTTTGCAAAAGAGTTTAAAATTGTATTATTTGTGTCTTTTTTTTTGGACATGAGTTATTTAGAAGAATTTTATTTTTCCAATTAGGAAGGTGTTTGATGTTATTTATATATTTTTAAATAATGGTAATTTTATTACATTGTGATAAAATGTGATATTTACTATTTCTACATTTTGAGATTTACTGAGTTACCTAATATATAACTTCTTTTTATAAACACTCTATAGATTTCTAAAATATGGTGTATTCTCTGTGGGTGAACAGTATTGTGCCTATTAAATCCATTTTTTTTATGTAGTTTGAATTTTTCCTACATTTGATCTGTGAAAAGAAATATAGGTGAGCTGTTTCTTAAGAAAATTGACTTCCTATAAATCTTTCCTTGTTTCCAACAATTCTTGTATTATTTATGACAGTACCATGCTATGTATTTTCATAAAACTCCATTATTATCATTATAGCTGTGTTGTAGCTATGTGTGAAGGCTGTCCAGAAAAAATTTTAGCCATAAATGACTCTGTTGTTCATATTACATGAATGGATCCTTCAGGACAGCCTTCATGCATATATATATAACATTTTATAAATACAAAATAAAACTTTCCTGTCCTCCCTAACTCTTTTAGTCTTAAACTTTGAGCAATATTGCCAAATTCTATTCTTTTTGTTTAAATGTTTCTATATATTTTTGTTTACTCTTTTGTTTTTGGCCTCTTTTATATATAATTTAAAAGATGATGTTAGCAGACAGAAGAGTTTGATTTTTTAAAAATCAAATTTGAGATTCTGTAAGAAAGATAAACACATTATGTTTTTTGTGTATTGCTTATATGTGTGATCGTTCTTCTATTGTATGATTCTATTCTATTTTATGAGTTCTCTTTTTTAGTGAGAATATTTTTCTTACTTTTCTCTTTGGGATTTTTTTTTTCTTGTTTTTATGCCCTTTATGTATTGAAATTCACACAAAATATTTTTAATTCCATTAGAAGACACATTTAAGCTATTTAAAAAAATCATACCCAACCCTATAAATATCCAAATTATTAATGCCGATAGCAAGATAGCGTCTGCTGGTTTCTCCTTGTAAGAAGCACAGCACCACTTCACTCCAGGGAACATGAGGTCCTGTTCTGTGGAAAATTGGAGGCATCCACACTGAGTGGAAAGGTGAAGAGAAGACGAGCACTCTGTGGAATCAAATTTATTTGACTTCTACTTCCCTTTTTTACATGCACAAGAATGGTATATGATTTAAAATTCTGTACATATATAAGCCTTAAGAAGGTATCTCAATTAATATAACAAAAGTCCTAAGTGATGTAACACTGTGTCATCGTTTAAATGGCAGAGATCTTTCTTCCTTAGTGGGAACTAAAATAATAGTGTTTAGACTGGTGTCACAGATGAGATGAAATCTTATGTGTTCTGTTTGAAAATACTTTTACTGCACACACACACACACACACACACACACACACAGAGCCTGAAAGTGTTGTTTTCAGCATCAGAAATTCTAATGGAGGTAAGACTGACCAACAGACCTTGCTGTGGAGGTTTCACCTGCAGACCAGGCCTGGCACAGTGTCGGGGAGCGGTGGCCCTGTGAGAGTACCAGGCCATATGCTAGGGCCTGGAGTATGGATTTGACCTTTTGGCTGTCCCTGTAACTGATGGGGATGCCATGATCTGTCAGCAACTGGGACATCTTAGCACCAAAGTGAGTCACACTCAAAGAGCAATTTCTCCTCTTTTCCCTTTGTGGCGTATAGACAGGTCTCATCCTCCTGTCAGCATGTTCCCTACATCTCTGCCAAGAAAAACGTTAGAAATATCTAGGTGAACTGGCTCTAGGTCACCCATGTGACGACATCTAGTTAGCAAGGACCTTGTGGGTACTAAGTCTTGTATACCACACTGACAACAAACAGATGCGGCTGGTCTTCAGGGACCCCCACCACACCACCTGGTACTGTTACAAGAGGCCTGGTTCATATCAACTTGAAATGTCTGTTTAGGACTTCCACAGAGCAGTGAGACCCATGAGCAGAACTGTGCATCTCTACAAGTTTTCTTCTTTGTATTAGAAGAAGTTGTGCACTGAGGGCTGATTCTCTCTTTGGCTCAGCCTCTGTGGCAGGTGGATACCTTTCTGGTGGCTTTCAAGGGCATCCATGAAATACCTAACTACAGTGCCCGTGTCTACTTCAGGTGCCCACCCAGTGTACTGTTTAGCCTCTCTGGGCAGCCATTTGTGAATACTCTCAGTATCTAGCAAATGGGATCCCACTCAGTGCTATGCACTTCTCTCTCCAGCTTCTCACCTCCTGCTGCAAACTGAGGGGAGAGGTTAGTGTAATTCTACCAGGTCTCCTGCAATGATTTCCTGTGGTACTTATCTTTCTCAGGAGCGTTGTTTACAAACTGACCTTTCATAGCTTCCTTCAGTCTCTCCCAAGTAAACTATATTTAAAAAAATACTATCATGTGGATGGCATTCTTCCTTAGCTTGTTACTGTGATGCAGATCTTTCCTATTTTTATGTTTACTTGGTTATTTCAGAGGGGAGCTGATAGACAATGTAGAAAGAGAATTAGATGTCTGCTCTAGTGGTGTGGTTTGAGGGTTGTTGTTATTATTATTGTTGTTAATATTTTTGAACAAGTCTGATCATCCTGCATTTAGGATGTCTGCAGGCTTACAAAGAAAAGCACTATGAAAATTAGTGATTGGGAGAAGCCGGGATTTCTCAGAGGGTTAAGCGCTCACTTTGCAGCCCCAGGGACTGAGGATTGAATCCCGGCCCTGGCCCGTGCGGACCCATGTGCTGAACTGGGGAGTGCCCCCAGTTCAGTTCAGAATGGGGTGAGACCCTGGCCCAGTTCCTGCCCTGTGCAGCCCCGGCTCACCTGTGGAATGAAACTATGTGGAAAAACCAATGATGTGCAACTATGGAGACTGCTCTGGGCCTTCCCCCTTCTCTCTGTCTCTGTCTCTGTATCTCTCTCTGTCAAAAACAATAAAAAAATAAATCTTTAAAAAATAATTAGTGGTTGACTCTAGGTCTCTGAGACTTAGGGGAGATCTGGGTTAGAAGTAGAAACTGGGAAGTCATCAGCACGGGCTGGCAGTTAGTTAAGTCACTGGAGTAGAAGAGACTGCCGAGAGCAGGAGTTTCAAAATCTTGCAGATTATCAGTCTCCCGTCCAGAGATTCTACTTTAGAAGGACTATGGTTGTCTCCAAGAATCTACAGTCTTTTTTTAAAACTTCCATTGAAAGATTCCTAAAATTGAGTACTAAGAGAAGCACTTGTAAGACAATGCTTCCAGCATGGTCCTATTTAGGTAGGAATGTTTGATGTCTATATGCAAATAGATGTGTCCTAAGGATGGTGGCAGGGTTATCAACTGAAAAAGTCACGATTTTGAAAAGGCTTTGTGAGGAAAGCAGGGAGGAGGTGGGGGGGGGGGGAGCTGATGAGAAATGTAAACATGGTGAGAAGAAGACAGAGACAGTTGGACATCATCACACATGATTGTGCAACTTTCTCCTTCATGCTGAGCAAGATGAGTGTGGACACTGAGATAGATGGCGCGTGGTGGGGTTGGTAGAGTTGGGTGAAGCAAAGGACAAGGGCAGGACATTAGAGGCTACAAAAGTCTGCTGGTGTCTGACTAGTCCCCATCCTTTCAAGTTCCTGCTACCCTAACCTTTTCCCAATACAGCTGCTCTTGACCTTAAAATCATCAGTCCCTTACTGCCACCCATTCCTTTTCTTTTAGTCCATGTCCTCCTTCGTTAACTTGGAGACCAAGGGACAGTACTTTAGTCACTCTTTGCCAGTCACCCTCAGAAAATTAACTAGTTTAAGGTCAAACCACTAATAAATGGTGAAATCATGATTTGAAGTCACACCAGTCTGAAGTCCACGTGTGTGCATGGGTGCATGCGTGTGTGCCACTACTTTATATGGTTCCTGTCATTGGCATAGTGATGTCCCGCCCAGACCCTGTTTATTGACAAACTTACTGCCCCAGCATCTGGGAGTGCAGACAGACTTCAGCTCTCAGGGCCTTCAGGGACGCTGCAGCTGCAGCGAGCCGCCTCACCCAAGTTCATGCCCTCTCTAGGGCAGCCCACATCCAGGGACTGATCAGTGTGGGAGAATAAAGGCCTGGCTCTCTCAGCCCATTTGGGACTGGCTCTGAAAAAGACCTTCTGTCTCTAGAGCTTCCTGTGGGGTCAGCCCAGGCTGCCCTTGGGCTCACCACAGCTCACCTTTTCTTCCACCCTTCCTGCTTCCTCTCCCTCCATTCCCTGACTGTTGATCCCCAGGGCACTCCTTAGTAAACATGCTCCACACTAAACTCCCTCTCAGAGTCTGTTTCCCAGGGAACCCAAACTGCAACAGCCTCTCAAAGAAACAAGAGCCAGACTTTCCTGTTACAGAAGTCATATTGCTTCTCATCTTTCCCAGGGACCCTCCCACGTGTTTCAGAGACTGTCCGGCCTCGATGAAGCTAGGTGTTCCTTCCCCTGATCACCAGGTCTACTCATGTGGATTTCAGGTACATAGGGTAGGAGAGAGAGTCTAATTCAGGACTGAATTAAGTCAAATGCTCCCAGATTTGGAGTGTGGATAGCTGGCTGGTTAAGCTTCGCTGTTTCCATTTTCCTCCCTGTCATTCTTCTTTCTAAGCCCAGTCTGGGCCTTGGAAATACTAATCTTAAATCTCACTTTTGGACAACCTTCAGAGAAGGCAACTGATAGTAATGTTCAAGCTCACATCTGCTACACCGTCGCACCATGATCTTAGTGACTGAAAATAAAAACACAGCCTAGGCCAAAGTGAATGAATTTCAGTGCTTTTATTTCAGGTTCATTGTTTCCCTTATATTTTATCAGTTAGAATAAACAGTCAAAACATGTCAGGAAAAATAATCAAGTCATTCATCAGAAAACAAAATTTTGTTGGTTTTTCAATGTGATTAAGTATCATAGGAATACTAACAAAAATCAATACAATCAATACTTATATATTTCAAATTTCACAAGTTTCTCCAACTTCACATTTTAATTATTGTTTTAAATTCATACAATTACTATAAACTAAATATATGATTCAGGATATATTTCTTTATGGTGGTTTGAAAATTTGTGGTAGTTGGTTTTTAATTACTAGACATCTACGAAGATTTCATCTGTGCTGACCATTTAATTAGAAAAAATATGCGAAGCAATACTATGATGGAAATTTGAAAATACTCAATAGGGAGAAAAGTTAAAATTTATATTAAGAATGGAATACATGTCACTTAATTAAAATATATGTTGCCTTCTAATCCAGCTAATACACTTTTCAGTCAGCAGCAAATTGAAGCCCTATGCTATCAATGATCGCTCAGATCACTCTTAAGTATATAATCTCTTACATTAAATAACCTTATTTAGGTAACTGCTTTAAACACTTTGTAGACTCAAGTACTTCTTAAAGTTTCTCGTTATTGATTTTCAAATCTTCTTTGTAGGTATAAGCCTCTCAGAAGGGCAAGCATAATCACGTTTCCTGCCCAGTTGGCCTTTTTCTTTGATAACTACCCATGTTACTCTACCAGCTTGTCAATAAGCATTTAATAAGAACCTGCTGTGGGGCTGCGGTCTCTTCGGGGGCCTAGAAGCAAACAAAAGATTAGGTTTGCGGGGAGAAGGGTGCAATCAAGGTGATGGTTTTCAGGAGCATAAGCCAGCATGGGTTTGCTTAATTTTCCTGTTTACCAACAGCAATGGCCAAGATGTTTATCTAAGGGTAGCAATGGCTGTAATACTCCCCTTAGGCTAACGGAAAAATAACATAGCTCCCATTAACTAATGAAATAATGACAAAGTTTAGACAGAATACCATAGGATAGTCTCCAGAGGTTTGCATAACCATAACCAGATTTACAGCATAAAGTACTGGAATGTTTCTTAGTTATCCATACATTAAGCTAAAATGTGTTCTAATTTTTTCATGTTTTAAGAGTAAAATGTCAGGACATTTTTGTGATTTCCTCTCACTAGTAACACAGGAGGGAGATTCTTTGTGAGGATTTCCAACCAAGCCATGTACAAGCCATCTGATATAGATCCTTTTCTTGCCACTGGAAGGCTCCTGACAGCAGGAAGAAAAACAGAAGACAGAAAGTGACAATTACTACGGTCAGTAACATCACTAGTTATCTGAGCTATTTAATAAGCAGTAGCTTGACACTTTTATAGTCCTCCCCTAAATAGGGAAACACAAAGTTTGAGTAGAGATATTATACCGATGCATTTCTCAGGAAATCAAATTGCTATAAACCAGAACCAGGTCAGGCATTGTAGAAACAAAACACAACTATACATTTTTACTCCTCTTTAAAGAGAGAAGTGGATCAGTCATTACTTTTCCCCACTTTTTTTTTTTTTTGGCAGCAATAATTTTTCCCAATAGTTTGAAGCCCTTATATCCGGGAGATCCCTGACACCAGTTATTTGAACCACCCACTTCAGGAGGGCCATCTGCGTCTTTGATGGACAGTCTTCAGTCTAGACCAGGGATTCTCAACCCCGTGCCTGCGGGCGCCATGGCGCCCGCGACCCGATTTGTGTGCGCCCGCCATTATTTGACTGCATCAGAAGTTTTTCATAAACACTAAGTAAAACTATCATTTATTTTTATACATTTGTTAGAATTTTAAAATATTGTTTGAGTATCGACACAGGTTTATTATATTCGTTGGTATGTTTGCGATATCGTATGTATAAGTTTTTCCCTAGCTTTCGCCTTTGTACATGTCGCGTCTTGTGTAGCCGCCGCACTCTTTACACTCTCCTCCACCCACCCGGGAGACGCGACGTTGCCATTTTGATTGCGGTTGCTGGACTGATCGGGTCATGACGGTTAGCTAGGATCACAGTGTTTTGATATATTCGATTTTAAATGAACTAAAAGCAAGGTAGGTAATCTATTATTATGGTGGCAGTTTGATATGATATTGTAGTTCTATAACTATTTTTATTTTTATTTTTTTAGTCCTAAAATGAGTGGACCAAATAAGAGAAAACGAACCTATAATTTGAACACAGACTGGGAAGAATCATATTGTTTCATTAATTTAAAAGGTAAATGCGTTTGCCTGTTGTGTGGCAGTAGGATTGCAGTGCCGAAAAACATAATGTTGAATGTCACTTTCAGACAAGTCATACCACTTTTGATACAAATTATCCACTTAAATCTGAAGTAAGAAAGAAAAAAATAAATCAACTAAAATGAAGTTTAACTACTCAGCAGACTGTTTTCACTAGACATGTGGAAAAATCTAAAAAGGCAACCATTGCTTCTTTCTAAATTTCTCACATGCTCGCAAAGAAGAAAAAACCTTTCCAGGATGGTGAATTGTTAAAAGAAGCATGTCTGACTGCTGCCGATTGTTTGAGGAATATTCTAACAAGCGTGAGATTATGTCGGCGATACAAGACCTACAGTTGTCAAATAACACAGTCACAAGAAGAATACACGCAATTTCAAAAGACTTGCAAACTCAGTTAAGGACTGACTTGGAAATATGTGACTGCTTCTCTCTGCCATTTGACGAGTCAACAGATATATCAGACACCGCACAGTTGGCAGTTATGGTGAGAATGGTATTTAGTAACTTCCCAGTAAAAGAGGAGCTGTTGCAAATATTACCAATGAAAGGACAGACGAGAGGTGAGGATATTTATAAAACTTTCAGAACATACGCCAGGTCGATCAACATGCCTTTGCATAAAGTTGTCTGCGATAACTACCGATGGGGCACCAGCAATGGTTGGTCAAAACAAAGGATTGATTGCCCTTTGCAGGAAAGATGAATCATTTTCAAACTTTATGTCCTACCACTGTATTATCCATCAGGAAGCTTTGTGTTGTAAAATACTGCCCTTTGAACATGTTACGAAAATAGTCACAAAGATAATCAACTATATTCGAGCAGCTCCATTGCAACACCGACTTTTCAAGGCCCTGTTAGAAGATACTGAAGATAAAGAACACGATCTCATCCTGCATACTGAAGTACGTTGGCTCAGTAAAGGTAAAGTTCTTACAAGATTTGTGAACTTCATTGAAGAAATAAAAACATTTATACATGATAAAAATGAAAATTAGGATGAACTAACAGAC
>PVKE010002638.1:18707-29021 GCA_004027555.1 Craseonycteris thonglongyai | reverse complement strand
ATATGAGGAAAATGCTAGGTAACAATGAATTAAACGCGTCATAATTTATTGAGACCCTGCAAGTGCTTCAAAAACAGTTTGAAGAGAGATTTCTGCAGTTTACAAGTATCGAGCCAATTGTCTCCTTCTGTATCAATCCTTTTACTTGCCAAATAAATGGAATAGAACTAGCTGCATGTATTGCAGACCTTGTTCAGGGGAAAGCAGAAGAACTAGAGTTAGAAATTTTGAACCTTAAGAACGATTTTTTGCTAAAATCCTTAACATCAGAGGACTTATGGAACATAGTCGACAAAGAAAGGTTCCCATTTTAAAAAAAGCGGCATATAAAATCAAATCTTTTTTCGGGTCAATGTATTTATGCAAATCATTGTTTTCAAACATGAATTTAATAAAATCACGATCTAGATCTCGACTTATCGATGAGCATCTTAATAATTGTTTGCTAACAGGGTTGTTGTCATACTCTCCTAATTACGAGGCACTGGCCAATGGAATGCAATGCCAAAGATCACACTGACAGATTGGTTTTTTTTATGTTTTCTTTTATATTTTTTTAAATGATTTTATTATACGTGTGTTTTTTATTTACTTTGTATTATGTTTTGTATATGTTTCTTTGTGTGTATATAATTTGTACAATAAATTTATTATTTTAAAATTATTTTTGTTTATTATTTTTTATTCTTGTTCAATAATAAATATCCTTAGAAATAGCAGGTGCCTGCCGCCCTACCGATATTTTAGAATGCGCCCTAGGGTATAAAAAGGTTGGGAACCCCTGGTCTAGACCTTGCTTGAAGACATAGGACCTTTGTACACAGGAGTCAGTTCATGAGGTAAAAATTTGACGTAGTTGGGAGATTTTCATATTTAGCTATCAATTGTTAGGTCAACAAACATACATACTCTCAGTGGGCACACCTCTAACATTTGTGTGGGGGAGGGCAAAGAGTAGAAATGGAAAAGCCCACTTCCCTCTTCTCCCACCTTGGCCTTTACCCACATGGCAAGGAGTCTTGTGAAAGTGCCGCGCACTCCACACCTCAGCGCACCTACACAGCAAGGGGCCTGTGAGCCTCTGTGGCCTGCTCACTGCTGGTTAGGCAGGCAATTCCAGGGGCAAGTTCCTGCAGCCTGGTCTGGAGGCAGCCAGTGTTCCTGGTAGGCACAGCCCTGGCTCCCAATGGGGGTCCAGCACGCCTGGGGGAAAGTTTAAGTGGGGCCTTCTAAAGGTCACGGGCCCCAGTGTGCAAGGTCTCAGGGTGGCATTTATTTTCTTTCACTAAAACCCCACATGTTCCAATGTTTTCTAACTTTCTACCTGAGTAGTCACGAGCTTTTAAATTGGTTAACCTACAATTTCTCTGTAACATTAAGTGTCTGCAGTGATACTTACAGGACTATGAGACTAGCAGCTCTTGAGTGCTCCTGTAAGAGTTCATTCAGTCGAACTTGGCGGTAACTCTGTGGACAACATTCAGATGTTGTTGAGGGTAGCTTTCCCAGAATTATGAATAAGAATTTATCTTCTTACCTCCAATTATGAACAAGTAGATAAACCTCACTTTTAAAAAACATTACAATTATTTCATTCAGGTTTGGAAACTTACAGTGTTTTAAAAACATGAGAAATATTAGAAATGTATGGTATAGGCCAGATTATCAGTGTGGCTTGTTAAATTCTAGGGGGAAATACAAGCAAACAATGAGGATAAAAAGATGAGAATGGCCAGTTCTGGGGAAGATTGTGACTGAAAAAAATAACCTCGTCTTGATACCAATTTGATATCCTAAGAATATAGGTTATATCCTAATCTACCTTTCTTTAAACTCTATCGTTTATCAGTATAGAGGACTGGTTTCACCTAAAAAGTCACCAAAAGACTCACTTGAAAAAATAACTACATTAACTATTTTGCAGTGATGAGGGTAATTATTATTAACTAGTGAAATGTACTAATATTCCAGATATGTGATTTGCTCAAATGTATGAAAAATCTTCATTAGAACTGGGCAGTTTATTACACATAGAGTTTAAGTTCTTAGCTCAGTAATTTTTCCACTAAATTTGAATTGCTTTTAGTATCTCTTGCTCTCATGTGTTCCAACATCAGCTCCTAATGTAGTTTATTTAAATTTTATAGTTTAGAGGTACTCGTAGTCCTTTTCCTTAAATGTCCAATCCAATTCAGAAGTCATTTCTTCCACCTCATTCTTATGTTCCTATCTTTTTCATCATCCTCATTATCACTTCAGCTCAGGCCAGATGGGGGTAATTCCCAACTTGCTGGGCTCTCTAGAAAAGCTCCCCATTTTACATCCATCCTACAACATGTGCCTGATTCAACTTTTATGTTCATTATTCCAATTACATATTTTCTCAGATCCCTATGTAAGTTTTCATAGCTATCTTTATCAGGTTAAAGTTCTTTGTTATTGTATCAATTATGACAATCTATCTTTATCTACTTTGCATAGATACTGACTTGACTTAAATTATTTTAGATTGATAGGTCTGTCTCCTGTTCTATACAATTAAATTTGAAAGGAGACTTCACAATATCTATCAATAACCTGTTCTTTGATATCATGTTCAAAAAAATGAAAAGTTTTCTAAGTCCAGTAGTGTAAACAAAAAGCATTTGGAAAATGCAGGAACCCTGGATCTTAAATAATGAAATTCTGTAATAGACACAATGCTTCTTGATTTTTAAAATCAACCACTGTTTTCTTTTTCAGCTGATTAGACAGCAAAGTAGAAATTGAGAAAGCTACATCTTTACCTTTTCCTTGACCGCATCCAGTTCTGCATCTGTAATTTTCCACGGAGTTTCTCTCTTTAATTTCTCAGCAGTTGTTAAATCTTTGCAGCTTTCATGGAGCCGATATGGTTCTATCATTTCTTCAAAGACTTTCCAGCTGAAATTGGAATTATAAAAGAGACCTCACAGAGGGAAATTAACTCATTATTTCACAGATACTCCAAGTTTGACTGACTGTGAGCTGCAGGATCAGAGCTAATGTCATGCAAATCTTTTAAGGGTTATCTTTGTGGGGACTCACTGTGAGCGAAATCTTGGCTATTGCACAGCCTCTCTACTCAAGCAAGGTCTTAACATTTTTGAGGACCGTTTACCTCCTAGGCCAGTGGTTGACAAATTCGTCATCCAAAAGAGCCAAATATAAACAATACAAAATTGAAGTTTATTCAAAGAGCCATTTTTTTTAAACTTAAACTTTACTTTAGTAGAGACATTTTTATGGAAATAATTAGGATTAAAAGTACACTCTCAAGCTTGCCTTTGCTAAATATGTCTTAGTTTAACTAACGGTACATTAAATAAAACTTGGTGTCATATAAAGATAATATTTATTTAAAAATATAACAAGTTAAATAATATAAAAGGTATCCTTAAAAAAAAACTACAAATACTCCACTAATGTGAACAATGGCCTTGCATTTCCTTGGAAAGTAAGGGTAAGTCAGGTTTGTATGTTGTTTTTAATTTTAGGCACGAATTGCGGGCAGCAATTCGACGGAGATACTGATACACATGTTTGCGAGCGACTATCCGTGCTATTGTTGCTTTCTAAAAATGTGCCTCTTTTCTGTAGGCTTGCGTTTCAAAAATGTTTACTTGTCCCTTACAAGGCAAGTTAATAAATAATATTCCGTGCCTGCACTAAACAGTTCGTGGAAGAGCCACAGCCAAGGAATCAAAGAGCTGCATGCGGCTCGCGAGCCGCGGTTTGCCGACCACTGTCCTAGGCAATAGATCTTCAATATAAGCACACAAACATGTAGATAGTAATTATTCTGCAAATACATTTTTTACGTAGTATAGTCAAAGACACAGTTGTAATGTAGACACTTAGACCATAAGTGAATTTCCATTAGCTTATTTTACAGATTCTATGAGAGACAGGCATGAATAAATTTAGGAGATAAACTAGGCTCCTTGAGAATTGGGTAGGACTGAACTCCTCACCTTCAATCCACATGGTGACTCCCAGTCATGGCAGGAGGCTGTGGGGAGGTGGGAGAATAAGAGTTCCCACGTTTAGTGGGTATAGATCAATTTGAATATTTGCTGCAAATAATGCAGCCTTTGTCCTTCGGTGTTGCTGCCTGAGATTTTCAAATGACTATTAATCAGGTACATATTAGAAAAAAAAGAACAAAAATTAACATTTTAATGTTTAAAAATCTGAGGCCATTTTAGAGCAATTGAGAAATTATTCAGTAGAAAACTAGGAGCAGTATGTCAGCACTGTGGAACATTTAAAAAATTGCTGAAAAATCTCACTCTTGTCTTTCATAAGAATCTCCTAAGGTGTATTTTCTAAAATGATAGCACAAAACAGTTTATAATTTATGAGAGTAGTGGTTTTTGGTATGCTCTGATAAAATGTTCTCAAATATAATTTTTTTTTTTCATTTTATATAATGGAGCTTCCTTATAATTTAATAACTGTGTAATGAGCAATAAATAGACTCAATGTAGTGTTTCCTAGGCTAAGAAATGAAAATATGAAGCCATGAGTTCAACGATCTCATCAGTTGTGATTTAGGATTTGAAGATCAAAGTGCAGAGAGATACAAAGGGGTAGGATGTCCCCACCAATGTGCCTTTGTTCAGGGATTGAAGAGATACTCATGTAGATTTCTGGCACTTTGACTTATTGAACGATAGACAATAAGGCTGATGTACCCTATTATTCTTTCAACCACACAATACTTTTATGTGCTATTCCTTCCAACAATGCCGTGCCTGCAGAGACCTGTGGTAATCAGTGCAAAGGTGCTGGCTTAGGAGAGAAAGCCTGGGTTCTCCCCTCAGCCATTCCATTTTCCTCCTTAACCCGGATAACTTTGCCTATAAAAGGGGGTCACAGTGGCTGCTCAGAGCTGGCATGAGGATTGGTATGAGGGTCAGTATGACGATTTGGGTGATGCTGCTACAAAAAGTGTGCAGTACCCTGTAAAAGCAAGACATTTGTTTTACTGCACAGCCACAGGGCTGAGGGTAGCAATAAGAGGTTCTCTAAGTTTCACATATACTGATTTTGATCAAGAGTTTTCTTTGTATCTCAGCCCAGGTGCTTATGTGAAAGATCAATTCAAAAATAGTTTCCAAAGAAATAAAAGGTGGAGTGGAGCTTGCTGGTTGTCTCCCAGCATTTATATTTATGCTTCCCATTGTAGTCTGGGCTGTCCCCAGCATCAGCCAATCAACACAGTTCTATTCATTCCACCAGAGTGATTGGCCATTGTGAGCACATAACCCAGGTGGGCTTGACCAGTAGATACCAAGCATTCCACTGACTATGGTGAATGGCCCAGTGGCTTAGATTGGTATAAATTGAATGGAGCCCGTGACCTGAATTCAATGACTGAGGAAGAGACAATTTTCCCACTGAACATAAATGAACAAATATGTAGTTGCTATGATTGCTATGGGCAGTCATCTTGTTTTTATAAGCAAAATCAACTTTGATTGATGATTTCATAATGGAAGGTAGTGTAGAAAGAATGAAAGAAAATTAGTTCTTGATTGTAAAGTTAACTTTCCAGATCAAGCTTTGCCCAAAAGCCAAAATACACTTGGATTTTTTCAGTTATGTTTGACAATAATTTCCATTATTTAAGTTACTATGAGTTTTCTTTTACTTGCAAATTGAAATGTGTTAAGTGGCACAGAAGGTTATAATGAAGTGGCATGTACCCATTTATTTTCTCTGACCTCTTTCTACCCTTATTTACATTCATCTTTGATTTCTTTATCCTAAGGCTCAGTCCTGAGATGGCTATTTTCTATTTCCTATGTAGGTGACCTAGAGGTAGCTCAAGATTTTTATTTTTATTTTCATTAAATGTAATTTTTCTTTCTTTTCATTTTTAAAGATTTTTTTTTGACAGAGACAGAGACAGACAGAGATAGAGAGAAGGGGTAGGACCCAGAGAAGTTTCCATAGTTGTATGTCATCAGTTTTTGACATGGTTTTGCTCCACACAGGTGGGTGAAGGCCGTGCAGGGTGGGAACTGGGCTGGGGGCCTCCCACATGGGAGGCACACCCCCTTGAGCCAGAGGTCAAACCAAAGGGGGGGGGGACCAAACTGGGGGCCTCCCACATGGGAAACACACCCCACAGTTAAGCATATGGGTCTGCACAGGCCAGGGCTGGGATTCGATCCTTGGTCCCTGGGGCTGCAAAGTGAGCACTTAACACACTGAGCCATCCTGGCTTCCCCAAATGTGATTTTTCTTATATGTATTTTTTTTTTTTGACAGAGAGAGAGATACAGAGACAGACAGAGAGAAGGAGGAGGGCCCAGAATAGTCTCCATAGTTGCACATCATTGGTTTTTCCACATAGTTTCATTACACAGGTGGGCATGGGGCTGCACAGGGCAGGAACTAGGCCGGGGTCTCACCCAGGTGAGAACTGAACTGGGGGCACTCCCCAGTTCAGCATATGGGTCCGCATGGCCAGGGCCAGGATTTGATCCTCGGTCCCCAGGGCTGCAAAGTGAGCGCTTAACCCACTGAGCCATCCTGGCTTCCCCTCTTATAAGTATTTTTAATTGACTCTAGAATAGACCAAGCATTACATGTTATGAAATATAAATGAGAATTGATTCAATTAAGATAATTAACTTCTAGCTGCCCGGCCTTCCCCATCCTTGTTTCTCATAATAACAGCATTTAAAAATTTTAAATTGCATAGAAATTCCTCCATTAATATATCTTTTCTCAAATTTATATACTAGTTGTTTTTGTGACCACTCTAGCATCTTTAAGTTGTCTAATTAATTGCTTCTAATTTAGTTCCTCTTTGATTTGTATATACAGATTGTTGTGTTTTTGGCCTCTGACTTTTAAATTGAGTCTATACAATATAAAATAAAATTTAACCATAAGAATTTTTCAGTTTCTTCAGGCTCAGTTATTTTCTCATTTACTTTGCTTCTGTGTCCCTTTCATCCTTGCTTTGCCATATTTGTAGATAATGTTTCTGTGATAAAATGTCTCCATCAAGACTTACTGATGTCTTATGGGCAGTTGAAAGATTTATTAAAGGCAATTTAAGGGCACTTAACATTAGTCTCCAACATGGAAATCATTGACAAACTATTTTGACATTGTGTGTCACCTACTGACTAAGAACGAACAGTGATCGAGATAGTTGTTAATGAGAGATAAGAGCTGTCCAACCAAGAAGCCCCATGTGGGAGCTAAATTGTACAGTGTTCTACACTTTGGGCCCTGGGCCCAGGGATACAACAGCCCAGAGGAAGAGTTCTCTTTCTCTCACTGAACCGTTCAGAGGAGTTGTCTTTAAAATTACCACAAAGGTGCCAAGTGTGCTACCAATGGCCATCTGTAAGATTTAGTGAATGACCTTCCTCCGTTCTAAAATTTACCATATTACATTTTATAACATACTATGACATCAGTTATAGCAGAGGCTGAAGAGAGGGCAATGGCATTTCCAGAACATTCTTGGTGGCCTTTTGCCTCTACACCAGTGTACATTAACTGCAAGAATTCTTTTACTCCAGGATTTTCTTTACCTCTGCACTTCCTCAAGACCTTGAAATATCAGAGAGAAAATCTCCAAAATTGTGAAAACTAATCCATTTTTTCCTGAGAAAGGAAAGTAGATCTCTTCATTGTAGGATGATAATACGTAAGAGACACGGAGTTGAAATCAAATTTAGATACCAGGACAGAAGCAAAAAAGCCTGGACCCTTTGTTTCTTACTACTGTGCACAGAGTTTGCTCTTTGAGAAGAGGCAACCATGACACAAAGGTCAGGGAGAGTAAGATAAAGAGTGTCCTAGACTACATTGGGCACTCAGAGAATGAGGAGGCATGGTTACTACTGGTGCATTGACATTCTCGGTGATAGGATTGAAAGGATGGGTATGCAGAGGGTGACCATGCAGCTGGGCAGAGAGTAGCAAGAAAGAAAGGTGAGAAAACAAGGACTTGGGTAGAGAAAGCCATATTATTAGGTAAAGAGGCAAAGGATATAGGAATAAATTAATCAGCAAGCACAGACAGTTCTTTGCTGCTAAGACAACAGCAGGAAGAATTTGGCGACAAGAAACAGGTACTGGCTATAAGAACTGAGGCAGGGCTTATAGAAAAATTTGAAGTCAGTAGGAGACATTGTGACTACCCTCTTGACAACAGCATACGACCTGTACTTACAAAGCACTGATGGGCTCTGGCCTGTTGCTAAGTGGCACTACTAGGAAACCATTGGCCCTACTGTGTTATGAAAGATAGTGCATTCCCACCAATTAGAGCCATAAGTTGAACTCATTCAATCACATCACTGCCAGTGCCAAGAGGCAAAGACTTAGGAATTAAAATTCTTCAAAAGAAATGTGGAAGGCTACTAGAGATTATTACATGACAATAATCATATCAAAATGTTAACTCCAATTACGAAGGAGAATTATAAATTTGTTCTTAATGTTTCTGAAGTGTTTATAACTGCAGAAATATAGAAACACAAAGCATTCTAGTGTATATGATGCAAAGATATATCACATAGCAATAACCTCGGTCAACCCTGTCAATTACAGCCTACTTTTTGCAGTTAAAAGGATTTATAAAACGATTTTGACTGACCCATACCCTTGGAGAAATCATGAATACCCTCAAACAACATGAACTTTGAGGTTGTTGTTTGGCAATAAGAATGCATCCTAAATCTGGATGATTTTCAGTTAGTTATTAAACTCAGAAAGGATAACAATGGATCAAAATAAAGGGTGAGCAAAGAGACTTGAGGAGGGTAGGACAGCAATCTGATGAGAACTGCAGGAGAATGACGGTCAACAGAAGTGAGAAGAGGACCCCGAGGTTAACAAGGGCTTATGCCACACTGCGGTCTCTGCCACTCTCTCTCTAACACTCGGAGGCCCCATTCCATACCAAATCAAACGTATCAAATTGCATGCAGACGTAACAGTAAACGTGATTTTGGACTGTAAACAATCGAAAACCTTCTATAATTGTTCATTTATCGCTGTAAGATTTAATAGTTAATTTACCATCAGCTGCAATTCCCAGACAATGTTCTTGCTCCTCAGGGAACTCCTGTGAAGCTCTAACCTACAAATTGCTTTCAAATATCATGGACTTGACAAATTTAACAATTAATGAGGGTTAAAACGATATCATGTTTTGAAGACATTTTAAAGATTTATTTTTATTGTTTTTGACAGAGAGAGAGAGAGAGAGAGAGAGAGAGATACACACACACACACACACACACAGATAGAGACAGAGAGAAGGGGAGGACCCAGAACAGTCTCCATAGTTGCACATCATTGGTTTTTCCACATAGTTTCATTCCACAGGTGGGCACAGGGCTGCACAGGACAGGGACTGGGCCAGGGTCTCACCCGGTGAGAACTGAACTGGGGGCACTCCCTAGTTCAGCATATGGGTCCGCACAGGCTGGGGCCGGGATTTGATCCTTGGTCCCCAGGGCTGCAAAGTGAGCACTCAACCCACTGAGCCATCCTGGCCTCCCCATGAAGACATTTTAAAAAATTACTTCAATTCTGTCATTTAAAAATTTTGAAACCAATACATTTTCTCGCCAAACTTCAGAAAGTTTTGAGCCCCATTCCCCCCCCCACACACACACATTTTGGGGGACCTCACAGACTCTGTAAGTGTGGTATGCTTACTGCTGAAAAGTTAAAATGTGGGCCGGTACTGTCATGGTGCCAAGAAGACACAAACTTCCATATCTTCTCCACTGGCGCTTCCCAACAAGATGCACCCCCACCAGTAACTAAACGATGAAACTTGCCCTGACTACTCAGGTCAGAATCATCTGAGCTTTTCCTTTCCACGATTCTTGCCACCATAGACACCAAGAACGTGAAGGACAGTCCTAAAATGCTAACTCAACTGTGTTTCAACATCCCCTGAGCTCACCGGCATCATCAGACATTTTCCTTCCATTAGAATGCATTTGATAGCACTATGTCATCATTACTTGATGTCCCTTTTGATTATATCCTTTCAGCAAGCCACTGCAGTAAGTACATAACACTTTTAGCCTTTAACCATCAACACAAAGAAGGTAAGAGAGTATCACAAAAACAATGGTCCTTGTTAAATGTTTCATACCTTTCTTTGTTTGGCTTAATATTGATGTCACCAATGATATTGATGTCTGCAAATTTTATCCTAAATTTGCTGAGAAGGGAAGCCATTCTGCAAATACAAGAGAAAAACACTTTGTCATTGCATATTTAACTATTTTCTTTTTTTTT
>PVKE010002638.1:0-18607 GCA_004027555.1 Craseonycteris thonglongyai | reverse complement strand
TCAATCAAAGAGTTTTGTGTTTAAGATATCAAAAGCAGTCGTGTCTTATTTCAGCTTAGCTTTCAGACAAAGACTTTGGTTAGTGTTTGATTTTTATTATAGTACTTGATGGAGATATTAAGTGTGGACCAAGCTACTCTGCTGAAGGCAAATTTTTGTCAATGCTGGGAATAGCAAACCCAGTTCTGCTATCATGTTTCAGGGAAGATAATGTAAAACTGTCCAAGCTTCCTTAGTATTTGAAAAAAAATTTTTTTTAAAATATTTATTGACTGTTATCTTGCTGATAATTTTTATAGAGTTTACTGACAAAATACTGAAAAATGAATGATTGTTATATATTATATCATTATGTAGTGGAAGTTTTTCCCCACCCCCGGAACCAAAAATTTTGATATAATTGCAAAGTTACAGAAAAATTACAAGGCTAGTGCAAAGAAATCCCAGATTCATCAGTTGTTTATATTCTTCTTCATGTGATTAATTATTCTCTTTTTCTCTCTTTATGGATATATATATATATATATATATATATATATATATATATATATATACTGTCCAGAAAAAAATCCAGCCATTGTCAATATAACGAGAACAGTTACATGGTTAGATACTTTCTGGACAGCCCTCGTGTGTATGTGTGTGTGTGTATACACATCTATCTGCAACTTTCTTTTCTTTTTTCTTTTTTTTTGCTTGCTTTCTTACTTTCTATCTACCTGCCCACCTACCTACCTATCTGCCATTTTAAAAATAAATTGCAGCTGTCAGACTCCTCTACCTCTAATTACTTCAGTGGGCATTCCCTAAGAACAAGGGCATTCCCTCATATAAATAGAGTACACTTTTTGAAATCAGGAAATTTAACATTGATACCATTCAATCATCTAATCCATCAACAATTTTCAAATTTCATCAGTTGTCCCAAGGAGATACTAGAGACTTTAAGAAAATATAATTCTGACAGACATCATGTTCATTTACATTTTACTATACTCTCTTTAAGAGAAATTAAGGGGAAGCCGGGATGGCTCAGTGGGTTAGGCGCTCACTTTGTAGCGCTGGGGACCGAGGATCGAATCCCGGCCCTGGCCCATGCGGACCCATATGCTGAACTGGGAGCTCCCCCAGTTCAGTTCTCTCTCTGTCTCTGTATCTCTATCTCTCTATCTCTCTCTGTCAAAAACAATAAAATAAATAAATTAATTTAAAAAAAAAAGAGAAATTAAATATATAAGGTCCTCCTAAGAAGGGGGAGGAAATATGAAGAAAAATCACTGCATAAAAGCCTATATTATTTTATGGTTTCTGGAAGTAGGTTCCATGAAGGGTTTAGGACTTAGACACACCATGAGGGTCTGGGACCTGTTGAAGGTTCTGCAGATTTATGGCAGATACCACATTCTCTTGTTCTTGCAACTGTGCATCAACTCTCCATGACTGAGCTAAAGGTACAAACTCCCACTGTGAGACTTATTTATTTATTTTAATTGAAAGGGTCTTCAACGTCATCCATTTAAACAAGTTCAGCCAACCTGTGGCCCGTGGGCCGATATGGCCCAGCATGGCTTTGAATAAGGCCAATGCGAACTTGTAAAATTTCTTAAAACATTATGAGATTTCTTTTTGCAATTTATTTTTTTTATTTTTATTTTTTAGCTTATCAGCTATCGTTAGTGTTAGTGTATTTTATGTATGGCTCAAGACAATTCTTCCAATGTGGTCCAGGGAAGCCAAAAGATTGAACATCCCTGATTTAAATAAAGTCCTCCAAACTATATATGTATGAGAATCTGGGGTTCCAGATATGTGTAGTGACTGTTGCAAAGTCGTGCAGCTTGTTGGTGGAAGGGCTGGGAATAGGACCAAGTGCAGTGACAGATTTTGTTGTTCTTATTGTTTTTGTTACTGCAAAGAAAAATTTTATTTTATATATCACTAGCCATGAATTTTTATCATTAGTTATTACAGAAATGCTGCCTGGTGCCAGTATCCATACAATATGGCATGACCATTGTATGTCCACAATTCACTTCTGTGTTTACAGAATTTTCATGATTCATGTAAGTACATCTTTCTATGAAGGTTTAACATTGAGAAGCAATTTAGCATCCATAATATGTGATGTTTTGTAGGTAGCAATGTAGAAACGATGTATTTTGAACCACCTTTTCATCTGAGTCACCTTATGTAAAAAAGTCAATAACTTAGATTTAGCTCTCTGTTGAGTGAGCTGTGCTAGAGTGACTGCTGTGAATTAACCAGTTTGAATCTCCTAGAAGAAACTATTAGGCATGAATTCCTTCAGCTCTTCCTTTCTTGGATACACTTATTAGTCGGAACACAATAGACATTATACAAGATAATGATACTCTCATTCAAAATGTGAGATGAGGCTTCTGTGTGAAACTCCTTTTTGAACGCATCTGTGGCAGGGTACAAAAGGACTTGAAGACAGTGATTAGAAAACTTACACTGATGATTTATTGACCAGAAAACCAAGTAAACATGAGGCTTATCATAGTGGCTTTGTATTTAAATCTATACCTCAAAGACACTTAAAGTTCTTCAAATAAAAGTATTAGAACAACAAACATCCAAAATGTTCTAACACATGACAGGTGAGTTACTTACGCAATTTTTTCTTCTTCAATGCGGTTAACCTTCCCTCCGACATAGATTCTTAGTTTACAGTCTTTCCATTTTTTTCTGAGAGTCAAGATATAGGGAATGAGGAGTGTTAAGCCTGAAAAACACCCCCAAAAAAACCCAAAAAACAAAAGTGTAAATTATGACAGAAAAGATGAGTATATCTAATTGAAAGGAAATGAATGGCTTTCCATCTTTTTTCATTCTCGTATTCATAGCTCCTAAATAATATAAAGTTTCTGGAAAGCACAGAAATGCTATTCTTTAACTAGTAATGTTTTCATATACCTTCTCATGCTGTTTGTAAAATTTATCAGCACAGAAATTCTGCTACCCTAGTGTATATTCTGGAAATTCTAACCTCCATCATCAAACAACCACCAAACATCAATGGTGCCTTTTCCTTGCTTCTTTTTAAACTGGGTGCTGGCTTCCACCAGTTTCTGGTTGAACTCCCCCACGTGCATGGACTGGATTGTGTTAATGCTGCTGTCTGTAAGAGAGAAATAATATAGCCATTTGTTTTGAAGGAAAGAAACAAAATAACTTCCCAATAAATCCACTCAGGAAAATAGAGGAAGGGTCATAAATTTGGAAGTGATTTTTTCTTGTTGTTGTTTGTTTGTATGTTTTTATACTTACAGGTATATAGTGAGCTCTATTCTCTGAAAAGGGGAGATAAAGATTGATTTCCATAAGTAATTTAGATCACCTTTAGTAGTTCAAAAAATGGGATATTGCTTTTATGATTACAAGTTTCATTATAAAGCAGTGGATTTTTTTTTTTTCAGGCCCCTAGTCATCTGTCTCAGAATGTTATCTAGACATGAAACAATGTTAAGTTCTCTAGAAAAAAAATCTTGATTTTTCTGAATTTTAGTTATAAGTCAACTTAATCATATCTTCAAATTAAAGTGGAACATGTGATGATCATTTTTTGGAGATGAGCAATAGAATTGGCAGTACTCATATTCCTTTATTAGACAATTCATTTACTTGAGTGCAATTTTGGTGTAAATTCCATGAATGTCTATATTGTAAAGTGGCCAGGGACAATGTTTTTATGGAGCCTTGTGAAGCTACGGTAAAACCATTTGAACTATTTGAATCTCTGTAAATGAGGCAAAAAAGCCAGGAAGTATGGAAAGACAAAATTTCTTTCCTTCAGTTTTCAATTAAGTGTGTCAATTTTTTTTTTTAAGATTTATTGTTTGAGAGAAGGAGAGAGAGAGAGAGAGAGAGAGAGAGAGAGAGAGAGAGAGAGAGAGAGAGAGAGAGAAGGGGGAGAGCCCAGAGCAGTCTCCATAGTGCACATCATTAGTTGCGACATAGTTTCGTTCCACACAAGTGATTGTGGAGCCATGCAGGGTGGGAACCCAACTGGGGGCCTCCTGCACGGGAGGCCAGAACCTTTGCCACCTTTCTGGTGATTACTAGTTGCACAGCAATCCAGAACAATGGGCTTGCATGAGCTGGGGCTGGGATTTGATCCCCGGACCTTGCAGTTAGTTGCAAGGTAAGTGCTCAACCTGCTGGCATTTCCACCCCAACACTGCCACCCCTGACCCCCGGCAAAAAAATTATTATTTTTTAAAAATGTAATTTCCAACTTAACATGTACCCAATGAAAGTAAACCAGAGAACTAGGCCACTGTTTGAATTGGACCATTGTTTCTATTTGCCAGTAGGGGTTTCTTTGCTACACTGGATATGTTATTTCTCATTTCCACGTCTTTGAAAGTTGTGGCTTTATTGCTTGTTTCAAAGAGATGGTGTCAGTGTAGTGCTTAGAGGAGAGCTGACAGCCCCTCAGAGCTTCCTCTCTGATCTAAGAGGTTCTAAAGATGCTTTGTTCTGTCTTTTGCTGTTTCCATGTTTTGGGCTATCCATTCTGAAGCAATTATCTTATATTGTTTCTAGCTCCCTAGGACTGCTGAGGGAGAAAGTAAATACATTTACAAAGTGAACCGAACTCTGCTCCCACTTACATGCACATGAAAGCCCACAGTGGACTCGAGCATGAGTGCCTGCAGGCAGAGTGGGCCTGATCTAGAACTCAAAGGAACTGTTAACCCGGGAAAGCCCAGAGCAGTGAGGGGCCCTACTTTAGAGCTGCGCCTGAACTTTTAGGTGTTGGAAATAAAACATTTGTTTGCTTTTTTAAACAATGGGACATGATGACTTTCAGAGGAACACATTTTTGACAAAAATATTGTGATGCAGAAACAGGCTTCCAGAACAAATTACAAGTCCCCTTTTCATCAGTAAGGACATTAATGCTTTCTTCCTCCCTGTCAGCTGAGGAATAGTACTGGGCTTTGACTTCTGAATTTTTCATTGCTTTTCCAGACCGTACCATTGAATAGATCAGATTCAGTGGACAGTTAAATTCTTACACATAAACCAAATAATTGGAAAGGAAAAAAGAGAGTAGTTAACACCCAGATGGTCTTTTTCTAATATTTACATTCTGTAAAGTTCTGATGTATCACCAACTTTAGATTTAATGACATCATTATCCTAGAAAATGTCATTTTTAAGGCTCTCTTAAACGTGCATGGATTATTCCAGGTACCTGAGGGCATCTCCAGTATTTGGAAGGGAAATGTTTGTATTTCCAATCATTCTATTGAAATATATAAAGATATTATATACAGGTGAAATTTCATCTTTGGGCTACATACAGTAGGAAAACAAGGAAACAAAATCAAACCTTCTCCAGGGTAGAAGAAAGCCTTTGAAAGGCTGGATCCTGTCAGCCCAGACAAAAAGCCTGCTTAATTTCAGTTTAGATCCTGCTATTTGACTTGGAGACCTTCCCAGAGAAATGATATTTCTTGGGTCTCACACCAGTCAATGAGTTCTATAGATATAGGATTAATTTGTGCACGACAGAAATAAATGTTAACGTTCTAATTTTCTACCAGCAGAGGTCGCTGTAGACCTCATTAAACGCAAATTACCAAAAAAAAATCAAATGTTTGAATACCCTGTTTATAAAATTTATAACAAGCTTTCTCATTTTAGGGTGCTCTGTTCCAAGGATGTATACTTAATATCCAGAGATAAGTGAACCAACCACTCAGCCAAAATCTACAGGTAATTAGTATCAATAAAGTTCCAAGTCCAACGTTCTGATTAGTGACAAAGATGCTTTTTTGAAATTAGACTTCTAGCTTGATTCCTCATTCATCTATACTAGTCAAATTTCAAATCCATAAAATGTCTGCAAGTGTGTGTGCGTGTGTGTGTGCGCGCATATGTGTGTTGGGGGAATGTAGATGAAGTAGTTTGGCTATTGGTTATTAAATTTTTATCTTTTTTTTCTTAACTAAGAAATTTCTACTTTATGACACTCAATCTGATCCTAAGCCAAATATTATTATTTTAAAATAAAGATGTTACAGAGGGCTTAACATTGCTGATAGTGACAATAGCTTCTACCTTTCTACCTTCTTAATAGAAATGTCTTTCAGTCCTTACTCAGTGACCCCAACATCTTAGAATTTAACTTCTCGCCTCCCCAGGTACTCAAGTAGTGGTGCGTCTTTTAATCTTTCTTGTTAATTTAAAAAGTACTTACCTTTTTTAGGAGTCGGCTTAGTAATGTTCAACTTGCCAGCTTTTTTAATCAAGCCTCTGATGCCTCCATTTCCTTCTTCACCTTCGTTGTCTTTTATAGTGGCTTCCAGAGCCAACCTCTCCTGTTCCAGTTTCTCTAATTCATCTGATGGCAGAAGACAAAATCCCTCACTTAGCTGAGAGTGACAATATTTTTAGAAACACTCATAAATTATTTTAGTATTAAAAATGCTATATATATATATATATATACACACACACACACACACACACACACACACACACACCCTCAAATGATTATTATAATATGATCTTCTGGAATGACTATTAAAATAAATGCATTTAGTAAATTATATTCAGAAAGTAATAACTAGCCCAGCTAAACAGCTATATGTGCTAGGTCACTGGGTTTTTATTTATAAGGGCAAGGGAAGCTATTTAATGCCACCTTATTCACTTCTGGCAAAACCCCCAAAAGACAGATCTACTGCACATAATGTTCTATACAGTGAAAACCATTGCTTTACAGATCTAAGCTACTAGGTCAGATGTTTTACAAGTGGAAGAGACAAAATTATAGAATTGTACTGGGAATATATCCAGCACACAACAATAACTCCTGAATTGAAATATAAAACTGGAGAACAAGAATTAAGGAACGAGGGAAAGCCGGATGGCTCAGTGGGTTAAGCGCTCACTTTGCAGAGCCGGGGACCCAGGATCGAATCCCGGCCCCGGCCCGTGCGGACCCATGTGCTGAACTGGGGAGTGCCCCCAGTTCAGTTCTCTCTCTGTCTCTGTATGTCTCTCTCTCTCTCTCTCTGTCAAAAACAATAAAAATAAAAACAAAAATGTTCTTTAAATAAAAAAAAGAAAAGATAACCAAAATTTACAATAAACCCAATGGCCTCTGAATACAAATTACACTGAAAAATATCCACCAAATCCTCCCAATAAGGAAAATACTTCCTAGAGTGAGTGACCAAAGTGAAACAAAAGGTGAGATTTCTGTGTGCCTATCAGAGTTGCAGTTGCTAAAAAGGGTCTTATACACTTGAGTCTGGAATAAAAGTTAATCTGTGCAAAATTTCCTGTTTAGGATTTAGACCCACTATCCAAACTTTGATGTTGTGTCTGTCTGCCTTTGATCTTTTTTTGGATTCTGATTGTGATGAAAAATTCCTAGCTGCTATTTGTGTTACACCCTCAGCCTGCATTGGGTCAGGGTAAATGAAGACTTTAAAAGCAGTTACATTACGGAGCTAAAGAGTGATGGGTGTTGTCATTTTCAGTGAGCAAGGAAGTCCTCTTGTCAGATTCCCTCATCCTCTTGCCTGCTTAGAACAGAGCTTCAGGAAAGAGCGATGTGCTGAGGGTGAGAGTAGAAAACCTAGATCCAGTGTTACAAAACACTCGTAAGGCTTCTGTAAATGTCAGCCCTCGGAGCCTGTTGCCTTATCTGTTTGGAAGTGAAGCTATACAAACTGTAGATTTATCAATTATGCACTAACTAAATCTGTCAGGACAATCACATCCCTAGAAAGTGCTGTTATTTGGCTGCACAGAATTGTCTGGCTCTTTTCCAGGTCTTTGCAATTAATCTTTTGCCAGTGGCATGAGATTTAAGGTCAAATCACCCATGTGATTTCCCCAAAGCTTCAAAGGCTCTCAAGATCAGTAGCTATAGAGAACCTGAGAAATTAGACTGATGGTATGGAAGCTGACAGGGGTGGCTTACCCCTGACTTTTGAAAGGTGAACACAAGCTGCATTGTCTTGGGGTTCATGACCAATTACAGCTCTGCGGCTGGCGGTATGTGACATTAAGCAAGTCATTGACTGTTTCTTTGCCTCTGATTTCCTATCTGTGAAATGGAAAATTGTAACTCTTCCCCTTTTCCTAGCACTGGGGAAAGAATAAACAACAGTTCTTGCATAGGGCTTTGGAGCTCCTTAAAAAACAAAGCAACGAGCACATTCTAAGGCAATGTATTTATGCAACTCCTGGAAATGGGCTTAGTCATGCAAAGCAAATTGAGTATTTTGAGAAGCCTGGGAGTTACTTTAGCAGTTATGATTTATTAATACTCTCTGGGGGCCAGGAACTGTGCTGCACATTATTCCTTCCCAAACAACTCTGAGATAGTTACTATGATTACCTTCATTTTGATGATGAAGAGACTGAGACTCAGAAAGGTTAAGTAACTTGTCTGATGCCATCCAGCAAATAACGTTCAAATGCAAAGAGGTCTGCTTGACTCCAAATCCTGCGTGCTTCCCACTTTGAAGCCCTTTGCTTTTGGTTTATTACTATTATTTCAGAGTTGTCTTATTAACCTCCAACTCTTCAACATCAGAGGAACCTAAATGCTCTCAGGCACATGGTATAATGGCAAGTTAATTCCTCCAAACTACGGCCCCTCAAACATGCCACTGTAACAGGAAGACCCTAAAGATACAGGTACATATGGCAGGCTTCACAGAGCAGCAACTTTGGCAGCATGCCGACCCCGGGTGATGACAGCCGCCCCCCCCCACCATTATCTATATTTTGGGGTGCTGCAGAGGACAGCTGTGGAGTAATTGCTCTTTGCAGTTGTTTGGAAAGTACATATTTGTGAGCTTCTTTAGGGACAACTACAAGGGCCACACTGGGGACAGGGTTCCTTCGCTTTTCATTTTTAGTCTGTTCCAGCACACCCTGTGATTAGCCACTAGTTGCCATATTCTTTGTCCTCTAGCTTGGAACAAAGAGAAAAGAGGAGAAATCCTCCTTCGTAGCAGAGTCAGCTGGTTGAGTGTGCCTGGAGTTGCTCCAGCAATTTGCTTGACGGTATGTACGCAGCCCCTCCTGGACAGAGCCAACTGCAGAATCCCAGGCTTGAGAGACAAAACCAGACTGCTTGAATGAGTCAGATTCAGCAGTTCCCTCAAAGATGGCAGAGACTGCGGCCGACGGAGAGTCTATTCTAAAGGCTAAAATCCGCTTGCCTGGCCATCTTGGATTTTCAGATCCACACAGTGGTATGACCCTCTGCACAGGGATTTGCAAATTCTCATTAGAGCTCATTCTTCATTATTCACTCTGCAGGTGATCTAAGGCCTCCTTCTGCGCACTCCTTCCTTTTCTCATTTCAGCACTAAGTAGAAGTGATGTTTTGAGGCTCTGTTCTGAATTATATGTCTGGTGTACTTCTTGCCTCTGTTTGCATTTGAAATCAAGAACAGACTGTCAAAACATTTCTTTCAACAGGAATACTGGCTCACTGACTGACCATCAGGCTCAAGGTGGGTGAGCCCAGGTAGAATGAATGGATTCCAAGAGGCTGACAATAAAAAGTCCTCATTTCATCCCTGCTACCACCACTACCATTACTACTACGTTTATGATCTTCAGGATTCACAAAGCCCTTTCTACAAAGTATCTTGTTTGATTGCAACACCAATACTGGGAGGCAGGTAGCCCTAGTAATAGTGTCCCCATTTTAATGTAAAGGAAACTTGGGTTCAGACAGTTCAAGTGAATTGTCCAAGGTTCCACAACTGGTGACCCAAGTCTTCTGCTTGCAATTCTAGTGTTCATTCCTCTTTACCAGCCTTCTTCAGTGACATGCTCTGACTGCCAATACCTGCCTGTTGAAGGAATACTCAGTCTGCACTTTTTGAAAAAAATCATCTCCAAATTTCCCAATCAGAGAAACTTACATAGAGTGCTACAGTTCCATAATACTCTGCTTCAAACTTTATTGCAGTAACTGTAACTGTGGGACATGGAACAGAGTTTCAAAATCCTTGTCTATTTTACCCTCATTAGCCCACGAACTCCTAGAGGATAGCTTATATTTCATTACCATCATTTATTAAGAGTTTATTTTGTGCTAATTAGAATGCCAAACTATATCCTATCCTATCCTGCAAAATAATAAATCTATAAGATAGGTACTATATTCTAATTTGATAATGTGAAAACTAAAACACAGAGAGGATGAGTAATTTGGTTAAGATCACACAGCCCCAAAGTGTCAACCTGGGATTTGAACCCAGGTCTGTCTGATTCCAAAGCCTATTCACATACTCCGTCTCACAGTTTTGGTTGTGCCCACACCTCCCTGGTGCTGCCTACCATCATAAGTAAGCACTCAGGAATAGTTAAAATAAAAGAACAGGTCAGTGCTAACAATACAATTGATACCTTTGAAAGTGTTATCTCTATAAAGAAGAAAAACAAGTGAATGGCTGTCACGGATGGGATGTGTAAAGTATGTGTGTACATGGATGGTAGGTACAAAAGACAATGTTTGAAAGAAGTAGCGTTAATGCCACAGAGAGGTCTAAAAAAAGAGGCTTATAGGGGCTGATGATACAAACCAGGCTGGAATGTGACAGAATGTAGGACAGGCAGGGTTAATCAAGAACGGAGTTTTAATCTTTCATGTTAGATAATTCCATAGTCTATCACGAGTTACAGAACCACAGTACCAGAGAGTAAAATCTGCCTTTCTCTCATTCCAAGATTAAGAGAATCCCAGAGGTTCTAATGACCAATGAAAACACTTAGAGTTTAGGTTCTCTCAGTTGAGTGAGTTTCTAACCTATTCTTGGTATGTAACCCCAAACAGTTCTCTTAGGAAGAATGAAGAGTGAATCCTGAGCAGAATCTTCATGCAAACCACTTCAATAGTAATTACTCTGTTTTCAAGTGCATTGTAAATTGATTTTATGGTAACCAACTGCAGTGACCATATTTTGAAATTCAATTTAGTTGCCAAGATTACCTCAAAATTCTAGCTTGTTTTGTTTTGTTGTTGTTGTTTAAAGATGTCTTTTAGAAATAGGCAGGAGTCTACACATTACAATTCCCTTTGAATCTTGAGAGAGGGTAGTCAATGTCTGACAAGAGAAGAGAGAACAGGGAAACCCATGGAGAAATTACAGCCCCTCCTTCTTCATAGCATTTATTTTCTTCATTAATTATTAAATTGTGCTTTTTCCCCTCCTTGGTCAAAGCTGTAAATGCTGACAGGAATCAACATGCTGTACGTAGCCCAGGTGAAGTCTAGTTGAACTGAAGACAGGAAGTGATCCTGCAGCGATCACCCTCCAATCAAGTAAGTATTTACTACACTGCCATCTGTCTTTATATTGCAAAGCCACTTCATCAGACACAGTAGAATCCCATGCTCTGACATGGTCATAAATCTCTCAGTACTTACATGGCATGCTTGACCACAATATACTGCAAATCACATTTCATCACTTTATTTCTACCAGTATAATTTAGACTCTGTTGAAGTTGGCAAACTTGTTAAATACCCCTGGGAATTGAGCAATATGCAATACGTGTTTTTTGTGTTGTTGGGCAATAAATTAATTTATGAACAGGAACTATCATCCACCAGTGCTGGATGAGTTGCTGCAGTATATAGTTAGAATGTTAGGAGCATCCATCTTATTTGTATAAAAAGTTATTCTCCTCACATAAGCCTGTGACAGGGTATGGAAATAATTGTCATCAGCTGGTAAATTACCTATAAAGCTGATTTCTATTCACTGCTTTATTAACTACAGTAGATGGGCACTCTGAATTGCTAATATTTCCTTTAAATTATAATCTGTGATGACACTGTGGCGCGTGTGTTGGAAAAGCTATGATGATAATCATTAACATAGTATAATGCAATACTTAAGATTTATCAGGCTCTTATTAAGTCCTATGTTACAGTATAATGTAATGAAACACAAGCTTATTTCTTTCAATTCAAAATCTAATATGAGGGCTGTGTCATAAATTACATAAATTTCAAAACAATGCATAGAAATGTGGCATAAAGTTAATTTCTATCATTATGCTGTTGTTTTTCTGCATGTTCTTCATGTATTTGTGTAACATTGTTTTTGTTTATGCTAGATAATTGGTACTTATAATTATTTTATTAGCATTCAACTATATTTTCCCCTTCTTGACTAAGAAGCAGAAATATTTCAGACATCAAAGTTGGTATAAACCAGGCACATCCCTTGGGAAATTAAATGGGGATGCAGTTCACTGCCAGCATTCTTTCAGAAATACTACAGAATTTGCTCTGTATTGCTTTATAGAACTAAATTGATGCTGCATTTTGGTGGATGGATCAGTAAAAGATGGGAACAATATTTTTCCAGCTACATCATATCTTTCAGCTTGAAGGAATCAACATAACCTACAAAGCAAATATGTAATCTAAATATAAATTGTATTTTTTATTCTCGTTTAAATGGAAAAATGTTACAACACAAAAGGCGGACAAAATTAAAGTATACCAGAGAAAGTTAGAAACAGAACAGGCCTCTTAATATGAGGTTCTTAAAACTGTCCTCAACACCATGTTTATCTTACTATAGATAAGCATCCCCTATGTTGGGTTTTTAAAGGAATAAGTGGAAATATCTTTGTTCCATTCCCATATCTCAGATTTTACCACTAATACCTCTTCAAAGAGAAATAGTTTAAATGATGGCTTGACCAATTACTAGTCTTATGAATCTTGGGTAAGCCTCAATTTCATTAGTTGTAAAATGGGGACAATGATAATACTTTCTTCATTGGGTATTTGGGATGACAAATGTTATATATATGAGCGTGAAACAATACATGGCACACAATGAGTACTCAAAATGTCAGCTGTTGTGGCTACTACTGTATTAAGTTCTCCTAGGAAGGAGTATAAATTAATCATGAACATCAAGAGGGAATTAGTATATCTGATCTATAAATGTAAATGGTCCGTAAAAAAAGAAAAGGGGCATAAAAAGGAAAAAGGAGGTACCTTTAGACTACAGTTTTTCATAGGATGGACTCTATTCTCAATTTTATTGTTTAAAGCTTTTCATAAATAATCATAGGTTAAACCCACTCTTCCTCTCATGTCTCCCATTCCCATTGGCAGAACCACCATTTGTGTGGTCACCTGAAGAATCTGTTTTCACTCCTCCCTCCCCACTTTTCTACACATCCAACCAGCCCTCAAATGGTGATCTCTATACCTCCAAAATACTTCTGTCCTTTTTTCCCCATCCTAGCTCTCATTCAGGCTGTCATCTTCTCTAACACTGATCATTATAAAAATAGTTTTGACTTGTCTGTTTCCATGCTGGTCCTTGTTGAGTCCATGCCCCATGTAACTGAAAGAGCATGAGATCTAAATCTTAAAAGGGACCATATTACATTCTCACTTAAATCTCTAGTGGTTCCTCATGGTTTACAGCATATGGTTCATATTTTTCAATATAGCAAATGAGGGCTTTCAAAAGCAGGCTTTTATATCAGCAGCCTCATATTTCACTATTGGCTGCGTTGTAATTTTCACTTCAATTGAACTGTGATTTTCAGTTGAACTGAGGTCAGTTGAGCTGCTCAGGTCAACTGAAAAAAAAAATCCTGTATAAGCGGCCCCCACTACCCCCCTCAACCCTCTACAGGGAAAAAACAGTCACTAATCTGAATTAGCGTTTTTGTCTCTTACATTAGTGATTCATAGCATGATACATTCAGGCTCATTTCCGTGTTAGTTGTAAACTAGATCATAGATCCTTAAAAACAAAATACATGGTTTTCTGAGGAAAGAATGAATCTTCATTTTCTGAAACATCTTGCAGAAATTAATTCAGCAGTTTAATTTACTGAAGGTGTTTATTTTCAGTGATGCTGGCTTTGTGGTCTTGTGATAAGAAGACTAATCGATGACTATCTTGAATTGTTCTATATTTCTGGTTAGCAGGCCATAGGGCACTTGTATTAGTAACGGGGAAAACACTGGGACACGTATACACCTAGGACCAGCACAATAATGTAAGTGCCTGTGTTAGGGAGTTCTGTCCGCATTGGGCATTGCTCTAGTCCCAAAGCCTAGAACTTTATGCCAGGCAGGGAGTAGGGACTCAATTGGTATTTATTGGTTAAATAGAGAAAGTACATACCTTGTACCTGAAGAACTTGTGAGATGTCAAAACCTTGGCTGATTCTGACTATGACCACGCCAATCTCAAAATCAAATGCATCACTGAAAGTGGAAGCAAAATGGTTAGTGATTTAAAGGACTCCTTTAGTCCTTAAGTTTTACATTTATATAAAATTTGCGTCTCAAATTTTAATGTAATTAAACTAAGAAAATTTACCTTAGAATACAACCAAGAACTGATGGCTTTCTGTTAGTTTGTTCTCCCTTTCTGCTTTTAGAAAATATTTTCTGGGTAAAGGTAACTAAGATAACTAACTCATTTACTCTGGCACTAATTTATTCAAATAATAGTATTAACTAGAGTTTTGTTTAAGATAAGGTGACCAGATTTTAACATTGGTAAAGCGGGACACCATTGACCAGGGGGGAGGGGGTTCTTGATTAAAAATTTGGTCTATCTCCCGCCGTTCCCTAGCTTGTTGTGCATTCTTTCCAAAAATTGGGACTTTTTTAAAATGCCGCGGGACGCGGGACAAATTGTTAAAAATCGGGACTGTCCTGCCAAAAGTGGGACGTCTGGTCACCTTAGTTTAAGAGCATGTTACATACTTTTAAAAGTTTATTGTTTTCTAATGTAAACAAAACAATCACTAATATGTTTAGTTTCTAGGCTAGAAAGACCCTTTGAAATTATCAGCCAAACCTCTCACCCATTAAGGAGGAATTCTGCAACACTGCTGACATCAAATTCCCAGTTAAAACATTTCTAGTTCCTCTAAGGAACTTTCACCACTTACTTTGGACAGACCATCTGAAGCAGGGCTTTTTCATGGCAAACCTATGCTATTGAAGTTGGCTGTTGTATCTTCTCTATACCCAACCCAATGGAATTAGATTATCCTAGAACAAAGCTTGTCCAACCCATGACCCATGGGTCCCATGGGGCCTGGCACGGCTTTGAATGTGGCCCAACACAAATTTGTAAACTTCCTTAAAACATTATGAGATTTTTTTGTGTGATTTTTTTGTTTTTTAGCTCATCCGCTGTTGTTAGTGTTAGTGTATTTTATGTGTGGTCCAAGACAAAAAAAAAAAAAAGAAAGAAAAGAAAGGCTCTCTTTCTTTTATGGCTGTCCTTGTAGAGTATTTTATTTCTCTGCCTCTAAATATGGGACAAGCCAATTGGAATTTTGAGTTTCTTTAAAATTTTGTTTGTTCAATAGTCTATGGATCTGAAGCCCAGGACCCTTCTCTGTGGGTCACCCTCCCCTAGAAGGAGCACAGTTTGTGTTCAGTCACTATATGCAAACAAGTTTTCAACAGCCAAGGTAAACGTGAATTTTCAAATAATGATGTAACTAAGTTCAGGATAATATGAATATCGACTCAAAATTCAAACTGTAAGTAATCTTTACTTAACAAAATAGATCTACTGTACCAAAAAATGCCACAAAATAAATTCCCAATAAATCTTACTTCTAATTGCACTTGATTATAAAAAGTAGACAATGTGTTACACAAAAAAAATTGTTTGGATTTTGTGTTAGGTAGAATAATTTTGGATCACCCAAAGACATCCATGTTTTAATCCTGGGACATGTGATAAGTTACTTCACATGGCAAAAGGGACTTTGTCCATGTTATTAGGTTAAGGACCTTGAGATGGGGAGAGTATCTTGGATTATCCAGATGGGCCCAATGTAATCACCAGGGTCCTTTAGTGAAATTGGGAGGCAGGTGAGGAGGTCTGAGTAATATGTTGTGAGAAAGACTTGACTCATTAAGGGCTTTGAAGATGGAGAGAGGGAGGAAGGAAAGCTGTGAGCAGTGAGCAGCCTCTAGAACCTAGAAAAGCAAAGCCCAGAATTCTCTCCTAGAGCCTCCATAAGGTAATACAATCCAGCCCAACCTTGACTTTAGTGTAAGTTAATACATTTGTATTGTTTTAAGTCCCTAAGTTTGAGGTAATTTGTTAATGCAGCCAACAAAAACTAATGCAGGTCTAATTAAAATGAACCATACTTAAGAATATTACAAATATTTAAAATCTTTTATTCAAAGAAAACTAATAAAATACTATACTATTGTAATAATATTCTTACGAATCCTGTGCTGCCATTTAAGTCATAAAATAAAAAAGTTAGAAAGGAAAATACAATGCAATATGGTTACATGATTGTCTTCCGTATATACTGACCTCATTGCTGTGGTAGTAAAGTCATTTAGCTTTACCAAGCCAGCTAAGCTCTATACTAATTTGAGCCACTTAAACTGAACTTAATGAGCCAACTGAACTTTATTAGAAAGAAAATCAATTTTTAATTTTGTATAAAAATCAGAATTTTACTCAGCTTAATATTTCTAGGTTTGATTATTTTGGTGCTTTGAGTCTCTAGAATGTTTAGGATGATGCTGAGGTTGGAAGATGATTGCAGGTAATCTGGTATCAAATAATGAACTCTGTAACTGGAGATTTACATATTTCTTCCTATTTCTTCCACCCCTTTTTGTTCCCAAAGTGAAGATGAAATTTCTTTCCCCTCCACCCCTATTTTCCTCAAAGGTAAAGATGAAATTTTACTGAACGATCTGGATAACAGAAAGCAGATCTAATCCATTTCCAAGAACATCTGGTCAGCAATTGACTACGATTTAAAACATATCAAAATGCTGTTTGCTGAGCCTGGCTAAATTCTCACCAGATTACCTGATTTAGCACTAACCTGCTGAATTTCAGGCACCAGCAGGAGCCAGGTGACAACATGTGGCTCCAAGTTTTGTACATTTGGGGAGCCCAATGCAAGAGAATGCATTTAGCTTATAGGTTTCCCTTGTTAGGAAAACTGAATTTCTGTTTGGTCAGTTCTGCATCTAATTTCAAAGGATGAAAATTATTGTTCTATGCTTCGTTTCAGCAAAACTGATATTAGAATGCTTTGGTTATGTTGCCTATATCTTCCTCCAAATACTTTTTTAAAATGGTGCTTATCCTGGCAGGGGCTAGAGGACATAGCCGGGTATAAGAAGCACCTCGTATATGCTTGTTTTGGTGGGTGAAGATTTCTTCCCTGTGTATTATAGAATTTTAAGTGCAGTCAGACCTCTCAAGGCATGTTCCCTATCCCGTGGTATGAAATCAGAGCAAAGCCAGGTCATGGAGAAAGGAAATTTTCCATTTTCAGAGTTGTTGTCACAAAAGATGGCTGTTGGACATAGCTAATATTGCCATCTCTTGAGATGAATCTGGTTAAGTATTTCCAAGCCTGGAAGAAAGGCTCAATTTTCTAGAACTGTCACTGAGGACACCCTGTGCCTCTCAGTAAATGCAGAATTTGTCTTATTTTATGCAAAATAAAGACCCAAGCCAGGTAATACCTCTGGTAGGTATGCATTTTTTGGAGGCAGTAGAATGTATAGTCAGGAATTTGAACTTTGAATTCAGATGGTCCTGGGTTGGAATTCCAGTTCTGTCACTTACACAACTCTTGTCATTTTCTGCATGTTACCTAATTTTTTTTTAAATTTATTTTATTGTTTAAAAGAAGGTGAGAGAGAGAAAGAGAAGGAGGGAGGGACCAGAGTAGTCTCCATAGTTGTACATAGTTGCACATTAGTTGTGATACGGTTTCATTCCACACAGGTGGATGTGGGCTGCTTGGGGTGGAAACTGAACTGGGGGCCTCCTGCATGGGAGGTGAGAACATTCACCACAGTGCCATCCCTGGAGTTACCAGTTGTGCCACAGGTTAGCATATGGGTTTGCACAGGCTGGGAGATTCGATCCCCAGACCTTGAGGTTGCAAGGCAAAGTTCTCAACCTGCTGAACTAACCCAGAATTCCTGCATGCCACTTAATTTTTAATGTCTGTGTCTCTACTTATAAAATGAGAACAATAATAGTACATATTTCAAAGTCTTCTTGTGAGAATTAACTGGAATAGTTCATGTTAAGGACATCATCCTGGTACCTGCTCATCCTTTAATGACTATCATTATTACCTTTATCCCAAGACTCACTCAATATTTAGGTGTCAGGTATCATGTACCATTTAACACTCACTTCCTTTTGTGCATAAACCAACACTGCTACATGGCAGAGGCTACTGACATATGGGACCCTCATATCAACCAAGGGAGAGCTGAGGCTTTGCAGTAAGTTGTGACTTCATTACCCACAGCTCAGAAGAAGACAGTGGCTGAATTGGGCACATCAGCCAATCCAAGATTCCAGCTGTTTTGAAAGAAAAATTCCTTCCTTAACTAGCCGTCCTTTGCTTTTAAACTTATAAGTGGGTTTTAAGGTTGTAACTCTTAATATTTACCTTTTTCTTTAACACCAAATTTCCCCCACTGTGCTTCCTCTGACACTTTCATTCCTTCAAGTTCTTTTATTGGCTACACACACACACACACACACACACACACACACACACACACACA
>PVKE010002637.1:0-79027 GCA_004027555.1 Craseonycteris thonglongyai | reverse complement strand
ACTAAGAAATAAAATCTTAAAATACATTTTCAAACTACAGTCACCAAAAAAAGGAAGAAAGAAACAGCAGGCAAAAGTACATTTAAAGAAGCCACAGGTGGTGTTATTGTTGTTTTTTTTAAAGATTTATTTTTATTGTTTTTGACAGAGAGAGATACAGAGACAGAGAGAAGGGGGAGGGCCCAGAACAGTCTCCATAGTTGCACATCATTGGTTTTTCCACATAGTTTCATTCCACAGGTGGGAGTGGGGCTGCACAGGGCAGGACCTGGGCCGGGGTCTCACCCCAGTGAGAACTGAACTGGGGGCACTCCCCAGCTCAGCATATGGGTCCCCATGGGCCGGGGCCGGGGTCAGGACTCGATCCTCGGTCCCCGGGGCTGCAAAGCAAGCTCCTAACCCACTGAGCCATCCCAGCTTCCCCCACGGGTGTTTTTTAAGTGACGTGGGTGAATGAGTGCCGTGTCTCAGGATCGTATGAAAGCGCGTCCCCTCGATCGAACGTTTGCATGTCACGCTTTCCACAAGAACGTTGGAGGCTCTGGTGTTCAGGATGTGCAGTTACCCTGCAGCGGCGTGAGAAGTACACACACGGCGTGCAAATAAACACGAGGTTGGCATTCCAGACGGCCCGGGAGCCCCCACCCAGCCTCCCGCCCCCACCTCTCACCAGCCAAACGGGGCCGCATTCCACGCAACGTTCTCCTGACTTCACGAGCAAATTAAAATACAGCCGGTCAGAGGACGAGGTCTGTGTTAGAAAGAAGGCGTGAGGGAGGAAGGAGCTCTGGGCTTGCTGGCTCGTTTCAGTAGGACTGTCCAGGGCAAAGGCGCTGAGGTGGGCGTGGGCCAGTGTGTGTGGAGGCAGCCTTTGGGTGCGGGGTGGGAGGTCAAATTCTTTCTTCACGGTGGTGCTCATCAACTGGGGGGGTGAGTTTGCCTCTCAGGGGACATTTAGAAGTGTCTGGAGACATGTTTGGTTGTCCCATCTAGGGGAAGGCTGTTACTGGCATCTACAGAGTGGGGACCAGGGATGCTGCTCACACCCTCCAGTGCCCAGGACAGACAGCCCCCCACCAGAGAGTGATCCGGCCCCAAATGTGAGAGATGCACACCTTGAGAGACTCTGCTCTAGGGTCCTTCATACGTCCTTACAATGACCTTGGGCTGTCAACCATGACCCAGAACGAATCCATTGCGGGGGTTCCAGCCAGGGATGGGATCCGAGTTAGGTCTTCAGCGGCGCCCCCTGGTGGCTGTGCTGGGAGCAGACGGCACAGGGGCCGTGATGGAAGCGGGGAGACCAGGTGGGCTTGCGGAGTGAGGGCCCAGGTGAGAAGGCGGTGGCCCGGAAGCCATGACAGTGAATCAGAACTCCTCCCTACCTGGGATCTCATCGGGCCACCCAGGAATTCCACACCTGGGAACCGGACTGAAGGATCAGCCCCCCAAACCCACCCCGCCAAGAAAAAGATTTAAAAGGGGGTGGGGGAGGCGCAGGAGAGGGGTCAGACGAAAATGCCAGAGTTATGACATAGAGGACACCTGTGGTCGCAGCGCCCCACACCCAACAATAGGGGCCTAACCCGGCGACACTGCGGGTGTGGAACCAGCGAAGGGGCCGCCTGTTGGTCGCTGTGTCCCCGTGTGTGGAGGGTGGCTTTGTCACAACAGCAGCGTGTACTCACACTGGGTTATTAGCACATCTGGACAATATGTGCTCACAATGGAGAGACTCAAGGGAGGCGGTCAGCAGCTGGAGGTCCAAGAGAGCAGGCCAGAGCCTGCGGTGGGGACAGGGGGGCCGGGGGCCCGCGGAGCTGAGTCCCGGTGGGGACGGGTCTGGACAGGGCCACAGCGTGAGGCGTCACCTCTCTATAGACCCGGTCCCTGGAGTTCCTGGGTCTCTCCTCCCACCCACCCTCCAACCACGCCTCCCCCGCTCCCAGCCCCCACACACCCTTTTCCAAACCAACAGTCAGCAGTTTAGTTTTGGGGCTCATGTAGAACAAGTGGGTGCAAGGACTCCCGGCCTGGCCTGCCTCCCAACGGGCCGGAGGTGTTTCTAATAAACCTCGGCATTTTTAATGAGTCCTTTACAGCTGCTAAATGATTAAGCCTGAGATTGACAGGAGTAACTGGTAGCCCCAAATCTTGGCAGCAAATGAGAGGCGCGGGGTCCCGCCCTGCCGTCCCCTCTGGCGTTCCTGTAAGTTATGGCAGCGAAGTACAGAGCTGGCACAGTTTAATTAATAAACGGAGAAGCACCCACATGTTTCCTCCTCACCTGGGAGACCGTATTTTCTTTCCTTTCAGTTCTGACAGAGATCCGCGTTGTGACTCACCCCGATGTAGCGCAGGCAGCAGACACGAGACCCCAGGAGACCCTGTTCTGTGGGGGTGGGGACTGGGCCTGCCTAGGGGTTTCCAGATAAAGCCGATAAAGGACGGGCCGCCCAGGTAAATCTGATGTGCAGATAAAGAGCAAGTCGTTGTTTTTGTGTAAGTATATCCCAAATATTGCACAGGACACACTTATCCTAAAAAGCATTCACGGCTTATCTGAAATTCAAATCAAACGGGGTGGTCTGCATTTCGCCTGGCAATCCTATTCTCAACAGAAGACCTATTTAAATGTTTTTTTGTTGTTTTTTTTACCTGGGAATGATTCAAAAATATTGAAATGCTGACTCGGCCATGAGCTGTGAACCTCAGTTTCTCCCTGTGTTGAACGGGCATCGTGGCAGGACCTAGTTTGTAAGGTGTTTTGTATATATTTTTTTTATATATTTTTTATTTATTTATTTTTGACAGAGAGAGAGAGAGAGAGAGAGAGAGAGAACTGAACTGGGGGAGCTCCCCAGCTCAGCACATGGGTCCACATGGGCCGGGGCCGGGATTCGATCCTCGGTCCCAGGGCTGCAAAGTGAGCGCTTAACCCCCTGAGCCATCCTGGCTTCCCCAAAGGTGTTTTGAAAAAGCCGTGGAGGCTTCGTACAAAGCATGAGTCCCCAAGCGCAGATGAACGAGGAGCAGAGGAGGAAATTCAATCCTCTCACGGGGGGGGGGGGGGGGGGGGGGGCGGGGGTCTCAAACTCCAGTGCCTGCAGAGTCCAGGGACAGCACAGGGGGCGCGAGGACTGGGCAAACTGGGGGATGCGGCCCACCGCCCCGGGGGTCTCTGCCACTCGGCTCGGCTGACCCTCAGAACCAGCCCTGTGGGTTCCAGGTTTTGTTTGTTCATTTTTTAAAAGCGCATCCAGAAATCTAGCTTGTAGAGTGTGATCTCTCAATTTTTAAATGTTGAGTTTACAAGTATTTTTATTTATTTATTTTTAATTGAAACCATGTACGCGGCAAATAAACCTGCATGCTTTTGACCCAGGGGAGGCTGCAGGTTTCTGTCCTCTGATGACAGAAAGGAAAATACAAACCCCCCAAGACGCGCAACTGTGAAATGAAACGTGTGCATCCGTTGTTCAGGGGGAGGAGGAGACGTTAACTGAACGTAGTCAAATCCACCAGGGTGGGGAGACGGTTGTGGTGTTGGGGGGTTTGCGAGGGCAGCCGGGTGAGGGGCCCCGGGCTGCCGTGCCCAACAAGGTGCCCCGTCCACAGGGCGTTGTGAGCAGACGGCCTGGGCTTCTTGTCCCGTGCAGAAGGAGCGCTTGTCCCCTGTGTGCCCGGGCACAACCCGGTCGGGTCTGAGCCTGCTCGCCAGCAGCTGGGGCCTTTTCCCAGATTCTGGGTGGATTCCGTTGGGGATGAGCCAGTTCGCAAACTTGGCATCGAGCTCTCGGGGTCCGCATTACGCTTAGCTGTTACAGGTCAGTGGGGCCAGCCGCCAAGAAGAATCTCAGGGGTGGGGGTTCGAGGCCTCACAGCCGAGGCCAAGCGGTCAGGAGCCACACAGAGGTCTCCGCTCGCCCTTTCGTCACCAGCTACGTGCCAGTCACACACGTAACCGTTCTGTGGTGAGCACCCCACTTGGCTCCGGCTGCCGGCCGGGGTGGAGGCAGCCGTGAGCCCTTGACAGAGGATCCCCATCCGTGGATGTCTTTGTCCTGGGGAGTGTGTTCCAGCAGTCGGCTTACCTTCCTCGTCTGGCATTGACTGAGACCAAGAAGGACTTAAGACGGCTCTCCACCCAGGGTGACCGACCGTCCTGGTGGCCGGGACGAAGGGGTCTCCTAGGTGGCGGGACTTTCCGATTTAAACCGTGCTGAGCTTGTCACCCCATCCTCACCATCACTCTCCACAGCGGGCCTCATGTGCCAGGCATGGGGCAAGGAAACCCACACCTGCCTGCAAAGGGCTCGAGAGAGAGGGGCGACCCTCCTGGGAAGACACCAGGAAGGACCCAGGAAGGGCTTGGACTCATCCCAGCCACCAGGCCACTGAAAGCAGCGAGCGAAGGGGCAGCAGGCTTGCTCCAAAGGGAAGACAAGTGACGTCAGTCACACACGAAGAAGCTTAAGGTTTCAAAGAAAAAGGTTACCAGTATGTCTTTGTTCACGACCCACAGAAGTAAAAACCAATCCCCCGCTGAGCTGGATTTTCCTCTTGTTCTTGGCACCGGGTGCAAGGTCATGTGTAGAGCCTGGCCCCGTGTTTGCTTCAAAACCAAACCAGAGAAGCGAGCTGGTGGGTTTGCAGAAGCAGGGAGTGCGGGTCACACACACAAGGCCTCACAGAGGGCCCTCGGCGGGGCGGGACCCGGAACCCACAGGAGGCAGGCCTTCGTTTTAGACCGTCCTGTGTGACTTAAGTTCACCAATTTTTGAGGCCTAATACCAGCAAGGATTTTAAACAGAACCATAATCCCTTACAAACTTGAGAGGCTTCGTACTGAATGGCAAGCCGCCATTCGCGAGAAGCGGCGCTGAACGGCCGGGGTCTATGGTTCAACAGAGAGGGCAAGGTGGGGCATAGAGTGCACAGCATAGACGCAATAAAAATAGATCTACGTGCTGCCAGTGTTTGTTCAAATGTCAACAAAGTTCCGGGAGGACTCACACCAAGACTTGAATCCAAGTTTGTACCCAGGAGACAGAACGTTAGGATACATTTGTGTACGTTTAAATCTATTCTCTGGCATTGGCACTAACTTTCTTTTCCTAAAGAGCACACGCTTAATTTTGTTCTTGTTAAAAGGCGTATATTGAATTTCTGACTGAACGGGCCTTTTAAGCCAACCCCCAGTGTTCACAGACCTGTGAGAATGAGGGGGTTCCCTCCGTAGACCCTCTTCCTGGTGTAGGACACAGTTCATACACCTGTTCAAGAACAAGTCCCTGATGTGTTCAATTAAGCCTCGAATGATAGGCCAATCTTTAAAAATATAATTTGTAGTTTCCTGACAATACTCATTTCGAGTCCAACCTCTAATGTGGTCTCAGGTATGTTGGAACCGATTTTTATGACGCAGAGACTCAGGTTGATGTAAATATATTGTCATTTCCACGCTTATGTCGTAGTAGCAACTGGTGTTTACGGAGCCGTGCTACATCCCAGGACCAGGACACGGGACTCCGAGGAGGTCGTTTTATTTACACCTCACGGCCACCTTCTGGTGGTTGGAGAGGCAGTCACTCCATTCTGCCTTGTCTTTGCTACTTGTCCATTGTTCATCTTCCTTCTGAGCTGATGCTTCATACCACTTGTGGCATTAAGAAAAATAAAAGAACAAAAACAACTCTGGATTTGAGTAGAACCCCCTGCACGTGAGTCATAGACGTGGGGATTTTTAAAGAGAGAACCGTGGGGTTTCAACCGCTTCCCGTTCCAAAGACTGCAGGTCTGATGTCTGTCCATCAACGGCTGTGCTCGGCACGAATAAGACGACCCGGCCCTTGCTCGGCAGCCCGGGCGTTTCTGCAGTCTGGCACTCTCTCCCGGCTGTTTGGAGTCTAAAGGTAATGCTGGGAAACAAGCTCTCTTCAAGATTAAAAAGGGAAGTGCTTTTAGGAAAGATGGGGGGCAGGGTGAGCAGGGCTGTGAAATCACTTGTTTTTGCCTCTTTCACGGGGACAGAGGCTGAACTGTTAGTAACATGAGGGTCTTCCATGTAACAGAGAGGCGAGCCCCACTTCCCGGCTGCAAGGCGGGAATTCCAACCTGAGGGGGCCAAGAGAGTCCGGGGACACTTCCGACCCGCTGGGCACAACCTGCACAGGGCCGGGCTCCGCCCCCTGTCTTGTCTCCCTTGGAGCCCACGGGAGACAGCCTTGTCCTTTGGTTCAGAGTAAAGGGGTTGGGGGTGGGGGGGCCTCTTCATACCCTGGCAGGAGCTTGTACCTGTCAACACCTTCCAAAAGGGGCCCCTAAACCAGACCTTCCCACCTAAATAGCTCCTTAGGTTTGGACTTTCACCCCGAGACAGTTTTCTTGTTCAATGGCATGTAGCCTCTCAGAAGCATTAGTCATTCAGACCCGAGGGAGGAACCGCCCCGCCCCCCCAAATACCTTTTGAGTCACTGGGATTTCTGTCGTCTTGCATAAACTTTGAATTACTCCTTCGGTTGAAGGGATTGTTATTAGGAAACACCTTCACAAGCCGTCGGTACATGTCATCATACTTCGCCAGGTGTTGGAGCCGTGCGAGTTTGGGAGAGCAAGGCTGGGGCAGGTTCAGGGAGAAGGTGGCACCTCAGCCGGCTGCTCCCCACTCCCCTGCCCGCCCCCCAACACCTGGCCTCAGGGTCCCTGGGGTGGGTGGGCCTGCTTAAGATGCAGGCAAGTCAGGACAAGCAGAGGGAAGTGGGAAGACCAGGACTCGTGCTGGAGATCCCGCGGGTCACCTGCCAGGCGCTAGCCAGCCTCAGCCTTCCTGCCTCATCTGGAAGGTTCTGCCTCTGCTTTGCTGAACACGGTCCTTCTCTCCGAACCATATGAAGACACTTGCCCCAGGCAGGCAAAACGAATAACCAAGAAACAAACCCCAAACCCACTCGCCCGCCTTGTAAAACGCGCTGGAGCCCCCTTTCGGACAGCCCCTTTATGGGGCAGGTGTCCACCCTCAACCCCTGGGAATTAGAGTCGGGGGGAGGCGGGCAGGGGAGTGGCCAGACTGCTGATGCTCCTCGCCCCGCCCTTGAGCTACAGCAGCAGAGCTTCTGGGATAGAGCCCTCCAGCCGGGGGTTGAGGACCACCCGCCTACAGCAAGGACGCTTTCACGCCAGAAGACAATTCCCAATTCCAAATGCAGAGAAGGGCTAAGCCGGGCCCGGTGAGGCTTCTCCGAATGCTGACCCTCCCGGCCAGGTAAGGGCATCCTCCCAGGTAGCTGGGGGACCCAGCCAAAGGGATTCGGCATTCGTCTGGCGCCCTCTGCTGGTCCTGAAAACCAGCCACATCTCTTGGGAAAGGGGACCTTCAGTGGGGACCCCCCTGTTGGGACTGGAGCCTCTTAGATGCCGGCGTCCCCACAGAAGACACATCTACAAACCAAACTCCAAAAACCTTGGCGTGGGGGCGGGGGCTGAGGGTTTTCCAACCTTTTATTCTACCGGCGCCACTGTTTCAAAACAGAGAAGACATTGTCCCAGCAAAAATATAAAAGGAAAGCAATGGCAGAGTGGAAATCTCTAGCCTTTGGGAATCCTCGGGGCCTTTGGAAAAGCTGCCTGCATTTTCTGTCGTTGTTCTTCCTTTGCTTCAGGCCAGGGAGCCGTCTGCTGGAACTGGAGCGTGGGGAGCCCTGGCGGAAGCGCGAACCTTCAGTGCAGGATTTATTCTTTGGTGGCGGCTGGAACGCAGTAATCAGAACCAGCTTCACGGGCATGGGACCAGGACGGGCGCCCGCCCTTGTTTTGTGCTTTGCTGTCGTCCTCGGGAAATTCTTAATACTTTTTGAACAAGGAACTCCGCATTTTCATTTTGCAGACGCGGAGGCCGGGCCTGGCTTTGACTGAACAATCTGTGGGCACACACGCACGGCGTTCAGTTAGTCGGTGACTACTTGCGGTGCCGCTCTTGGTGCCAGTCACTGTGCACACAGCGATGACAAGGCAGACAGAACCTGCCCTCAGACAGCTTTCTTCCCAGAGCGGGCCCACCGCAAATGCTCACGGGGATGTCAAGCCACAAGGGACCTGAACACACACCTGTCCCACCCGCCTGCCGCCCGGGACGGCTCTGAAATGCGTCCCAGCCCAAATGTGTCAACTTTCTTAAAACAGGATGAGATTTGGGTTTTTGCAATTTTTTTTTTAGCTCATCGGCTATCATTAGTGTGTTGTATGTGTGGCCCAAGGCAATTCTTCTTCCAACATGGCCCAGGGAAGTCACAAGGTTGGACGCCCCTGCCTTAAGGATTATGAGCCTCTGAAAGATCCCTGGAGGCTATAAAAGCGGGTCGTGATGGCGAGTGTCAGGAGGCGAAGGCCCTGAAGGTGAGGTGCCCTGGAGCCCCCGCCTCCACCTTGGGCTTCGCACTAGGGCGGTAATGAAGCCCGTAGTATGGGAGCTTTAGAGACGCCTCTTCTGTGACTTCTGAGCTGCCCAGTGCATCGCAAGTGCTACATCGGCCAGCATCATGCCCCGGGGGCCCGAGGCCGGGGTTTGCCCGCAGAGATGCAGGACCTTCTAGGCATCGTTGAGTGGGATAGAGGATGTGTCATTAAGAGTAAGTCACTGGATGACAGCTTCCTGGCTTCTCAGCCTCACGCGGACGTTTCTAGAAGCCCGTCTCGCTGCCCCTCCTTGGCTTCCCGCCTCCCTGTGGAGGGACAGTTCTCTGTGCTGGTCTCTAGTGAGCAGAGGTGGACTACCCTTCCGGACTAGCTTGTCGAGGATGTTTGCCAGTGAACCGTCTTGAAAGACAGAGCGAGCGTCTCCCTCCAGGGCAGAGGGCAGAGGGCAGAGTTGTTTGGCTGTCTCCCTCCCTGGCGTAGGTGGGCAGGTTTGCTCAGAGCCCATCCTAAAAGATGGGGTTTCCTGAGCTCATGATTCCTCAGCTATGATGACACCCCCTCACACGCATCCTCCCCCTGCATGTGCCATGGGAGTCATGTTACTCGCACCCTGCTCTGCTGTGAGCAATAACGTTCTTTGTCTCTGACCCAGGAGTCTCCTGTCTTCTGCCAGCATGTGTGGAACCCTGGCTAGCTCACTTGATGGCTTACAAGCAGGAAGTAGGTGGGGAGGAAGTTTCCGCTATCTCTAGAGCAACCACATCCACAGCGTTTATGTGCAGTTAATAAAGGGGTATGTGAGTTCTACCCCAGAGGGCCTGGCCCGTGTGAGGTGCTCACAGAGGGTAGTGACTTGTCTGTGGCACAGTGTGTTCGTTGCAAGCCTTTCCGTTAAATAACCGATGCACAAATCAAACGGGCTTCACCAAAAACTGTATTCATTGGTTCGCCAACTGCAAAGTCTAGTAGCGGACTTCGCAGCTGAACGCAGGTAGTTGAATAATGCTGTCAGCTGTAGGAAATTTAGACCCCAGCCCAAGACCTCAGACCAGGGTCAAGGGGCAGAACTGCAGGCCAGGCCCGCGGGAAGTACACCCCCAAAGGTGAGCCACTTGTATTCGCTCCTGGGACCCATGCAGTCAGTTCACAGAGGAAAACCAGATTGTGTTTAGTCTTTTCCTGGCCCAGGATGCCTGGTATTTAATAAGCCCTGGAGCCAGCCCGAGGGGGACGGGCTTCTCTGGGCTCCAGGCAGCCCTGCCGGCTCCCTCCCCCCAGGTCCGGGACTCGACCTGCTGGCTGCTGATTGGAAGACGGGGAGGTCTTCAGCCCACCTCCGCTGAGATGGAGAGAAATGTGACCTCCGCAGCCATCCTCCACCCCGGTGACTGAGGTTGTGCGGCAGCTTCTCCCATTGAAAGCCCTCAACGGAGCTCTTCTGGGCACGGTAGCTGGTGGTCTTCGAGACCACCGAGTGAGGTGCGTGCAGGACCTGTGCAGTGAGGAGGCTGGCGTTGCACAGCCGTCTCCTGCTGATGCCTACGTGTGCCAAGTTCAGTGCCAAATGCCAAGATCAGGCAGAGTCGCTACGTGCTGACTCACCAATCGCCGGGCCCAGGTTGCAGCAGGGACCCACCCAGGAATCAGCAGCACGCAGGGCACGCCTGGCACCGCTCCCCAGGGATTAGAGTCGAGGCTGCCTGCCTAGACCCTGCCCCAGCACCTCTGGGTTCCCACAGGCCCTGAGCGGGGAGCTGTGGGGCTGCGATTGGAACGCCCATTCTGTGCTGCCAGTCACGAGCTAAAAGTCAGCTCAGTGGTTAGAACGGCCGGATGGCTGGCTTCTCTTGAATCCAAGAGAGAGGGCAGGTCTCCTCGGTCAGTGAAAGGAGTGGTGGTCGCAGGGGGGCCGGCTGTATGAAGGTTGTTGACCTCGGGAGGATCAGCCAAACATCTTGTCTGTGCTCGTGGCCCTACCCCACGGAGAGTCACCGTCAAACTCTGCTCCCAGGGAGCTTGCACTGGAGCTGGGGAGACGGGAAACACACAGGACAGCTAACATTTCAGTGACGGCTGGGAAGACAACAAAGCAAGGGATGTGGCAGAGCGGGGGCCGCATGGCTCAGGTGGTCAGGGAAGGCTTCCTGGAGGCGGTGACTTAGATGGTGAGATCTAGCCCACAGGACACAGGTGTTGTGGTCATCGGGAAGAAAGGCCCCGCAATGGGGTGAGCAGGAGACCTGAGGCCCAGTGGCATCTGATTCCAACTGAGCTTTGCCTGACAAGCCTGTGCATCTTTGGGGAGCTCCTCACCCCAAGGCTCAGCTCCCCTGTCTAGAACAAGGTAAAACCTGCTGCTGCTGCTGCTGCTGCTGCTGCTGCTGCTGCTGCTGCTGCTGCTGCTGCTGCTACTGCTAGGATTGAACAAGGTGACAGACCCACAGCACCTGGTACAAAATGGGCCCTAGAGTGTCATGGTCCCTTCAAGAATTTTCTAATTAATTTTATGCCGTTAGACTCCCCCCTCCACACCCCCAGAAGAGAGGCTGCCGAGGGGATTTGTGGTTTACTAATTAGAATCAAAACATTGCTCCCGTTCCTACAGAAGTCAAATGACCCGATAGAATTGGTCTTAGGAGCTTTCTGAAAAATTAGGAAGAGCTGACAGTACATCGAGGGCTGGGATCCCAACTCTGCCTCCCTACAAACCTCGTTTTATGTCGCTTGGAAAGAAAACGCTTTTGTTAGCTCACCTCCTTTATCTTGTTGGAAAACAATCAAGAGCCAATGTATTGGCCAGTCTGGATTTCTACTGGGACTGGAGACCGAAGGACACGGAGAGAAGGCTGTGGGTGACGAACCCGGGTTTGCATCCTGGTTTCCTGCTTCTGGCTGGGCCCGTCTGGGACAGGAGACCTCAGTTTCCTCAGTTGTGACGTGGAGAACACAGCAGTGCCTCCTTCCTACGGTTCTTCAGAAGATTTGATAAGACCGGTTAAGATCTACTACGGTCGTAAAGGGTCCGGCCCAGGGTTTGGTACATAGCGTCCACTCAACAAATATCAGCTCTCGTGTTATCTAATAAACGTAGGGAGACAAATGCAGAGAGATTAAGGAATCTGTCCAAGAGCAACATCCAGGAAGTGGCAGAGCCAGGGTTGGTGCCCGGGTCTGGCTGGCTCTAGCATGTCAGCGAGTAGAAACCAGACTGTGGGCCCCTGGGAAGGTGACAAGGACCCCACCCCACCCCCACCCTGTCCCACGATGCTGTGGTCATTCCTGCCCAAAGCACAGAGCTGGGGGTGACGCGCGTTCAAGCTGCCTTATCCTAGGAAATAGCCTATTTTTTACAGCGCATGCCTGGGTGCGCCCCAAGGTGGGGACCCAGAAGAACCCCCCCATCAACCAAGAGAACCAGGGAAGGCAGCCCCCAAGCAGCCTCAAGGGGGCCGGGCAGATCTCCTCATGGCCACCAGAGGGCAGCAAACGCACCTGTAAGGGAGGGCGACCCCAGCCAGGGAGCCAGACTCCCGATGTCCCTTGTCTGTGCCCTCATAGTGACAGCCGTGGGGACCCGCAAGGCCTTGGCTAGAGGCAGGGCTGAAGGCTTTGCGTGATCCACCCTCCCCACCCCCCAGAGAGGGGACTGTCGTGGCTCATCCAGCACTGAGCACGTGACCTCACTCCAAGGTCAGGCGTGTAGACATTGTCTCCCTCCAGCCAGGCCCGGGGACGTGTTTCATGTCCACGGGCCTCTGTGGTCTCCCCGCAGTGTGGGCTGAGTCCAGGGCCTTGGTGGAGGATGAAGGGGGCCCAGCAATGGTTGCGGCCACACTGGCTGAAGTCGCCTGACAGGAGACTCAGCCCTGATCTGGAAGCAGCACCCCCCCACCCCCCAGCTCCCCTGCCCCTCCCCCATCCTCACCCAGCAGCCCTCCCTGTTGACCCTGTGACCCCCACCCTCTGTGGAAGCCCCTGTCCTTCCCTTCAGACAACTCAGAGTAGGGGGCAAAGAGGGGCCTGGAATGAAAGGATTGTAAAATCGGGCCTTGGAATTTGCTGGAAACAGAAAAGTCCCCCATAAAAGTCTCCCGATCCCTCATATTCGATTTCACGAGCCCGTTGTCTGGGTAACTGCCGAGAGCAGCCGGGCATCAAAGCGGCAGCCCCCACGCCCCCAGCCCCATCCTGGCGGGTGGTCAGGACAGGGACCTGTTTCCTCTGCTTGCAGATGCCAGGCACTAGGTGACCGTGTGCCATCCACACAGTTACTATCTGCAGACGCTGCCTGCACCCCCGCGGGGTCCCCAGTCATGCTCTGAGAGACCGGAGGGCAGAGGCTCAGGGTTTCTGCCAACTGGGAGCCTGAGCCACTGACCCCAGAGGCACTCAACAAGCTTCGCCGGCTCCCTGGTCTGGGCTGCAGCCCTTGTTTTTCTCTATAAAAGTCTCTCCCACCCCAGGCCCCCTCACCAGAATAAAGGTACCTACTGCTCAGATCAAGTGGAAGCTCCTGACGGGCGAGGCAGGACAGGCGGGGGCAGAGGTGGGCAGAACTTGGCTGAACAAATGCGCTCTTTGAGAAGTGTCTGTGGGAGCTCATGTGGAAGCCTGGGCTGGTGGCCTGGCTTCTCTGAGCCACGTTTTCTTGTAGACCTGCTATCAGGATTCATTAACTGTTCGTGACCATCGCAACCAGCTCCTGGCCAGGCCTCAGTTCAAACCTCAGCTCCACCACTCACCGGATGGGGGTTGGAAAGGTTAATGTGAGGGGTCAACGTGGTGAGACCCCAGTCCCCCGTTATTCAATCGATCCCTCTTCTGGGTGCTTTGAGTGTGCAGGTGTTTTGCTGATGTGAATAAAATCAGCTGACATTAGGTAAAGGAGATTGTTCTAGATGGTCTGGGTGGGCCTAGTCCAATCAGTTGAAAGACCAGCGCAGGGCTGAAACTTTCCTGAAGAAATTCTGACTGTGGACGGTGGCTCTGGCCCCTGCCCAAGAATTCCAGCCTCCCCTGAGGGCCTGTCCCCCGGATTCTGGACCTGCTCAGCCCACCTTACAGGGACCTAAGCCAACTCTTTGCAAGAAACCCCTTATGTGTCTCTTACTGGCTGTGTTTGTCTGGTTGGACCCTGACTGATACAGGGATTCTGGGGAAGTTATTCTAGACGTTCCTTGAGCTGTAAAATGGGGGCAGCAATCTCTGATACAATTATTATAAAGATTAGAGCTACGGACAGGGAAAACTGAGAGCATGTGGGCAGAAACGTCTCCTCAGGTTGGGAAGTGGGCGCCCCAGTTCTTTCCACGGGCTGGTCTTGGGCACGATTTTATAGAAGTGACGAGGCTAGGCCTCTGGCCTTTTCTTCCCCGAATTCGAAAGCTTGTGCTGAGTCCTCACCACGCCTCTTCCAGTCCCAGGGAAGTAACAGGCATGAGGTTTCCCGACACAATACAAAATGTCCCATTCAATCCGCATTTCAGATAAATGCCAGCTGATTTTAATATAAGTCTGTGCCACCTACTGCAGGGGATATGCTTATACTGAACCAGAATTTGTTGTGACTCTGAAAATCAAATTTAACTGGGAGCCCTAAATGGGCAGGACTGGCTACATTATTAATTAGGAAGACTCAAGATGGTGACAGAAAATTTTCAATCTGAGCTTGGGGCCCCACGCGACTTGCCACATGTCCATGAAAGGCCTACCCTGACCTTGACCATCTCTCTGCTGCCACATGGAGGCGCTGTCCCAGCCACTCCTGCTCGGTCAAGCAGGACCGGGAATATGGTGCTTTCATGGGTGAAAGAATTCAGGTGACCTTTCAAGAATCTAGGAGCAAGAAAGCTGAGCTCAAATGTCAGCATTTCCTTGCGTCTGTGCTTTCTTTCTCTTACGAGCGGCCCCAATTTCCTCCGAAAGGCAGCTTTAAATCACAGTTACTCCAAAAGAAGCGAGAGGCATGGGAGTAGGGAGGGGTCCGGGCTTCAACTGGTTCTGTAATGACTTAGTTCTTCCGAAGACAATAAGAGACACAGGGTGGCATTCCTTCTTTGGACAAACCAGATGTCGGGAACACAGATATTCGTGTTAATGTCTAAAGTTTAACAAAAAAGACCATTGATAATTGTCTGATAATTGACCAGCCTACTAGACATAGGTTCTACCTTTATGACTTGCACCTTGGTCTTCACGTCCTACCTAGACGACCATCCAACCATAGGACCAAGGCATTCGAGTGTCCCTAATCAGTTCTAAACGTTAACATTGGGTTACCAACTTCAAAAGTTAGCCATTGGGTGAAGATCTAGTGTCCAGAATACATTAAGGACTCCCACAACTCATGGACACGAAAACCAACAACCCAATTTTAGCACAAGCAAAGGACTCGACATCACTCCAAAGAATACAGGCAAACGGCCGACACACACACATGAAAAGAGGTTCAACGTCATTAAGCAAATGCAAAACAAAACCACAAAATCACACCCACCAGTAGGGCTATAAGTCTTTTAAGTGGAAAATAGCAAGTGTGGACGAGGATGTGGAGAAATTGGAACCCTTGTGCCTTGCTGATGGGAGTGTGAAATGGTGCGGCTGAGGCGAAAAACAGTCTGGTGGTTCCTCAGAAAGTTAAACATAGAATTGTCACGTGACCCAGAGATTCCACCTCTGGGTAGATGCCCCCAAGAATTGAAAACAGGGACTCAAAACAAATACATGTACATGCAAGTTCACGGAAGCGCTACTCACAATAGCCACAAGGTGGCAGCAGCCAAACGTCTACCACCGGATGACTAGAGAAATGGGGTAGGCGTCCGCGTGGAATATTACGCGGTCGTCAAAAGGAAGTACTGACCCCTGCTACGATGGTAGATGAGCCTGGAGAACATGATGCTAAGTGAAAGAAGCCAGACACAAAAGGCCACATGTTGTATGTTCCCATTATAGGAAATGTCCAGAATAAGTAAATCAAGTCCATAGAGACGGAAAGCATATTGGGGACTTCCAGGGGCTGGGGGGTGGGGTGTGGAGGAGAATGAGAAGACACTGATTCGTGGGTGTGGGTTACCTTTTGGGGTGATGACAACATTTTGGAACCAGACAGAGGTGGTGGTCACACAACAACGTGAATACACAAAACACCACTGATGTGGTCACTTTAAAATGGTGAATTTTATGTTATGTGTATTTCACCTCAATAAAAAAATATGTGGTGAGTGGGAGGCCGGGGTAGCTCAGCAGGCTGAGCGCTTGCCTTGTAACCGAGAGGTCCAGGGATCGAATCCCAGCCCCGGCTCGTGCAAACCCATGTGCTGAACTGCAGCACAACTGGTGACCACTGGGATGGCAGTGAAGGTTCTCGCCTCCCATGCGGGAGGCCTCTGGTTCAGTTCCCACCCCGTGCAGCCCCACATCCACCCGTGTGGAGTGAAACCAGGTCACAACTACTGGTGTACAGCTGTGGAGACTGCTCTGGGCCCTCCCCCTTCTCTCTGTCTCTTTCCCCTTCTCTCAAACAATAAACTGAATCTTCAAATATATATATAGCATCTTGTGACCAAGGTCAAGGGACTCATAGAAGCGTCAGCACGAATGTCACTGAGCTGACCAATGGCAGTTGCCTCCCTCCAGCTCTCTTGTCCGATGAGCCAAGAAAACCCCTCTAGGCTGGGGCTCTGATCCTTGGAACAGCGTGCTGGCCCGCGTGGTTTATAACGTGTCCCTCCACACTCGCCCAGATGGGGTAGCTGGGACCCTTCCGATTGCAAGGGACAGAAACCCCGCTTCAGCAAGGAAGGAGGCCGGCCGCTAGGAAGGGACAGCGGCCCCTGGCTGACAGCCGGCGAGGAAACCCGACTTGAGCCCCAGCACCACTGAGGCACTAAATCCTGCCATTGCCACTGGCGCTTGGAAGAACACCCGGCGCTCCGTTGGCGACGCCCGAACTTCAGCCTGGGGAGCCCCTGAGCCGAGAACCCGGCCACTCGGTGCCCAAAAGTCTGTGCTACAGCCGTGAGGCAGAAGGCACAGGCGTGGTTGAATGAAGGCACGAGGCTTGTGGCAACTCCTCACGCAGCGTTGCAAATGGACACAAAAGGGGACCCTTCCGTGTAGCCCGGGAGCCAGCGGGGAGCTCCCTGAAGACCCAGCGGCCTCGCCCCCGTCCTCGGGCTCCCGTTCTTCCAGAAAACTCCCGTCCCAGCACGTTCCGGGACCTCTCCACCGCTACCTGGCTTTCGTTCTGGCCGCTGCTCGAATCCCCCTATTATTCCCTTTGATACCTGCTCAACAAATGCGCCATGTGACAGAGAGCTCCCCTTGCAAGGGGTGAAAAAAAAAATCAACCGAAGCTCTCAAATGGAGTCTCCTCGTCAGGGCTGGAAATACCAGGCCCTGTTGGCACGCGGAATGCCAGCTCCTTGCCAATGGAGTTGAATGAGGTTTTTTAGTCCCGAACAAAGCCCTCCCTTTGAGGATCGGCTGCCAACAGGGGACTCTTTGTTTTGGGGAGAAGTTAAGACGATTGCTCGGATAGAGAACGGGGAAAGGCGATACCCCAGAGATGGCACTGCGCAGACCCTGGATCGTGCGAAACATCATTTTTTTTTAACTTGTTGGCAAATACGGACGCCTATCGCGCTGACACTCCACCACGGCCATTTGGTTTCTGGCCCGGTCCCCGGTCTCGCCTTTCATGGCAGGTGATGCCCTCAGAGATACGCAGAGACAAAGGTGGGTCCCCGCGGGAGGAAGGGCGGATTCTCACGTGTCAGCTCCTTCTGTTGTTAGAAGAAAGGGAAGCAAAGCTTCAAGATACAGCCTTGGGGTTGCGCCCCAAGGTAGAGCCCTTGGAGGAGAGAGGAAGTGTGGGTGAGGGCAACACGGGGCTAAACAAAACAAGCCCGGGCCTGGTGCTCACGGCCATTCATGACACGCCGCCCTGAGACTTCCCCTCAGCGGGGGCCTGTGTCAGCCCTCTCCCTCTTCAAGGCTCAGTGCCCCATCCTGCTCTTGGGCCACCGTCCTCTTACCCTAACTCTCCTGCTGCGTCTCTGCCCCGCCTCCCAGCTCTCTGGGCCCAGCCATTGCCATGCTGGGAACCCTGGGGGGGGGGCGTGTGCCTGCCCCAGGGCCTTTGCACGTCCATGCCCTCACCGGCCGGCTGATGGACTCCATGTCTTCTCGCTTGGGCTCAGGCACGGCGTCTGCTTAGAACGGCCTCTGTGGTGGGGCCCTCAGCTCTCTTCTCTAGTCACCAGCTTCCTTTCCTTTCAGAGGTTTTGTTCTTCATTCGCTCTCTCCTCTCAGGAGTGTGAGCTCCACGCTTGGATTGCCATCAACCAGCACAGGGACAATTACAGTACGAGGGTGGGGGGGACCCAGCCACGGTCCATGCCCTTCAGGGGCCCCTGCACAGGGCACGTCCGGGACCCTGGGCTGCGAGGGAGGGTGTGAGGCTGAGCAGATGAGGACGGGCGCTGGCCTGTTCCTCTGTGTCCAGCCGGCGTTTGCCAAGAGGCCCCCGGCCCCGCTAGGGGGCTGGCCAGCCGCCCCACGCTGACCTCCCTTCCCGTCATGATTTTGGGGCCACACCCTTGGTCAGCTCCCCGTTTCAAAGCGTGCAGGCGTGGGCTCCGAGATGCGGCCACGGCTCCGTGACCTCGGCCCAGGGAAGGGAGTCAGGACACAGATGATCATGAACAGCTGAGGACCCCAGCGGGAGTGCGTGCGTGTGACTGTCCCCAGGCCCAAGACTGCTTCCTGTCTGGACTGGACACACACACACACCCACCCCACTCCCCCAGGCAGCAGAGCATTTGACACCTGCTCTCTCCTCTTTTCTAAACCGGTCTTTCATTGTACAGAGCCTACCTTTCATCATATGCAAAGCTTTTCTCCTTGACTTGCAAAACAAGCCCGGTTCCAGAGCAGGAAGAATAGCTGCTTCTGTTTTTCTTTTGATGACATTGCATGTGTTTTATTTGCTGAGCTACAGCTGATGGGCAGTAAGTGCCATCCTGTGGGTTTTCACACCTCCAGCCAGGTCACTGCTCCCACAATTACGATGCAGAGTCCCAGCCCCCAGAAGCCCCTGGATCGCACGTGGTCTTATTTACTCACATCAACCCAAGAGGCCCCTGAGCAATAAGTGCCAGGCGGCGTTCTGTGCCCAGCACAGTGCCTGGTGTATAGGATCTGCTCAATGCATGGGAGGCTAAGGACTCAGTGGATAAGGTTCAGATCGCTGTTGAGACCAGTCTACACACGAGAAAAGCAGGTTGAGAGAGCACAGGGCCTGGATGCATCAGAGACGGATCCAGGATGCAGCCACGGGTCTGTTGTGTAAGAGCTGCAGCCTCCGAGATCTGGAGTTCTGTTATGCGGGAGCACCTCCAAATTTCCACCCTGCCGCTGACCCGCCTGCCTGCTTCCTAGAAGGACCCGTGGGATTACATGGGACCCTTCTACATAACCCAGGACCGTCTGCTCCTCTCGACATCGTTAGTCACATCTGCAAAGTCCCCCGTGCCACGTAAGGTCACACACACACGTTCACAGGTCTCGGGGATCAGGACGTCGATATCCTCAGGGGCCATGATTCCACCTGCCACAGAGGCCATCCCACTAGTCCCCGGCCGCCTGCTCCTTTATCCAGACCATGCCAGTGAAAGTTTGCTTTCTGTTGCGCACTGGGACTGGCGGTGGGTTGGGCCAAAGTGGACTTTCTCCTCTCGCTCCTTCTTGCCTTCTCTAGGTGGCCTACAGTGTATGACACACACAGAACTTCGTTCATTCATTCAATGAACCCTTAAAAAGCATCTACTGTGTGGTAGGCCCTGAAGTGAACCCAGAGAGAGTGATAAAGACAAAGACAGACAGGGACCCCATTCGTGGATCTTACAGTTCGGTGTGGGACATTAACACTGAACCAAATAAGTGCTAATTCACTAACTATTCCATCCAACCAGCACTCATTGACGGCCTGATATCACCAGCCCTGTAATAGGCACCAGTGAATGGGACAGACCCAGTCCCTGTCGCATGGGATGTGCACTCGGGGGTGGGAGACAGACAACTGAACATATGATGGGCCAGGAGGAATGGATGGGGAGAGGTACCAGTCCAGGACGGGGGTGTTGAGCAAAGGACAGGGGAGAGGTGGCATGTATCGGTTCCCCACGGCTGCGTAACAAACCACCCCAAACCCAACGACTTCAAGCAGCACCCATGTCTCACTCCTCACAAGTGTTTGGGTCAGTTGGGGAGTCCTGGCGCTCTAGGGTGGTCGTCACCGATGAAGGCGTCAGGCTGGGCTTGGACTTGTGTCTGTGGCCACTGGGGAGACAGGCAGACGGAGGGTTAGCTCGCTGAACGTGACCTTGCTCATATCAGTGTTGGCGGTTGGGGTGAGAGGGCCCAGATCCTGGGAGGGTGGGAGAGACGCTGTGCCGGGAGGTGGCATTGTCACAGGCGCAGTGTAAAGGGTGAGGTGGGAGGGAGGGGTGGAGGGCGCGGCCCTTGACCAAACCCACCACACAAGCAGGAATGCCGGGCCCTCCCAGGTCCCCGTTTCTGTGTTTCTCCCAGTTCTTGTCTGCAGGACGGAGCCCCGCGTCACTCACCAGGCCCGGCCGGGTTGGGAAACTCCCTCTGGTCCCGTCTTCCTGCCGCTGCCTCTGGTTCGCCTCTCCTTCCAGCCCAGGGTACACCTGCCTTCATGGGACCCAGGAAAGACCCACGCCCAGGGGCGTGCCTCTTCCTGCACAGGGAGCTTCTGGCCACTGGTGTCAAGTCACAGAGGAGCGCCCGGGACCCCTCAGCTCAGCCTTTGATCTCCCACCCACCGAGTCACAAACGCTTCCGAGGAAATGGCCGGAAAGCGCCCCAAGCCCTGCCCCAGAGCTGGGTTCTGGGCTGGCCTGACGGGCGAGCATCCTTCTCGATTCGCAGTCACATCTGACCTTTGGTTCAACCCAGTCGAATGAGTGCTAGCGCCCAACAAAGGCCCCGCGGTCCGTCCCCGGAGGCGCTTCGGGGTGAGGCCTCCAGCCGTGGGGCCTGCCCCTCCCCGTGATCTCAGGGCCCCCTCCCACTCCCCACAGAGCTGGCGGGGCAGCTGTGGGGAGGCAGTTTGGGAAACAGATGGCGGCTCTTCTGGAAGGCGGGAGGCAGAAACGCCCTGCTGGGGGGAGGAGGCCATGCAGGCCCGCCCACTTCGGGGTGCGGGGGTCCTTCAGATGGCCGAGCTAATCACCTGCCTTCACCCCCTGCCGCTTCCCAGCTCTGTGGTTTGGCTTAAGCTCTCCGAATACAGACTGGCCATCTGCAAGAAGGGGTTAAGGCCAGCCACTGCCAAGGTCCCTGTGAGGAGCAAGAGGGGACCGGCGGAGGGGTGGGTTCCGTGAGTATCAGCTCTCATTGCTATTGCAGGCGTGGGGCACACCTCGGTGACTTGAAGGCTCGGGGAAGAGGAACCACGCCCACCAGCAGTGAGAAGCGTGTGTTCCAGCTCCAGTTCTGGTACCAGAGGCCCAGGGACACACCCTGGAAAAGAGACCTCATCTCCTCTCGGTGGGGAGCACAGGCCGGGGGAGGCCGCAGCTGCCCGGGCGGCGTTTCCCTGCACAATACAAACAGCATCCACATCCACGGGCCGCCCACGAGGGGCTGGGCACCGGGCGGGGTACGTCACCCACATCGTCCCTGTCACCGCGTCATCCCCGGGGCTCCCCCAGGCGTGCACCCCCCCACCCCCCGGGCCTGGGCCCTGAGTTTGTCATTATGAGACTCGGTGCTGAGACTGGGAGGAAGTGACAAGTGAGGGGTGGGCTTAGAGGGTCAGTCTGTGCTGCCGGAGACAGTCCTGGCGCCCAATCTAGAAAAGGAATCTTCAGAAGATGGCAGCGCCCATGAAGGGGACCCCGGGGACCCAAGCAGACCCCCAGAAAGAACCAGGCGGCTCCTGAAGACGGCCCACCCCCTCGTCGGGCGGTCTGAGCAGGCTTCTTCCACGCACGCCCGATGGCAGGCACAATCACAACGTCACTGAGGGCCTGACTTCCCATGTGCCAAGAAGCAAGTATTTCCCTGCACCTCAAGCAATAGTGTGCGGTGTTTAGCACCCTTTGTTACAGAAGGGGAAACTGAGGCCGCAAGCGGCTAGGTCACTGGCTCCAGGCCCAGCAGCGACCCCCTGACTAGCTGGTGGCACTGATTAGAACCCTCCAGCTGCCGTGCCCATCCCTCTGCGCTGCAGATTTGGAGAATCAGGGACTTGGGCTCTCAGCCAGGTGGGGCGGTGGTCAGAGCGCAGGGTCCGGAGCCCGGGCAGCTCCGGTTTCCATCAGCCTCGCCCCTTAGGAGCCACGGCGGTCCCCGGTTTCCCAAACAACTCAAGGGCGACGATGGAGCCACTGTGAGGATTTAATGAGCTCATAAACGTGAAGGAATTGTGCTTGGCTCATGGCGAATGCTCAGCCAGCGGCCCTTATCTGTCTGGTCCACGGCCCCTGCAGAAGGACAGCGTGTGGGATGTCTTGGAGGAACGACAGAATCCAACATCTGCCGGGAGGGGCCCACGACAGGGAGCAGGGGAACAGGGGAGAACCGGCTGGGGTGCCCGCTGGACATGGGCAGGCCGCCCCGGCTGGGGTTCGAATCCCCACCTCGCTGGTGCCAGTGAAATGGGCTGGGGCAGGTAACAAGGCCTCCGTGGTTCCGTGTCCTCGTCTTTCCCATGGGGAAGAGTGAGTGCGTTTGGACGTGCAGAGCACTTAGTATCTGGGACCCAGGAAGGGCTCTGTGCACTTGAATCCTGTCGTTGCTGTCGATGGAGGGGATGCGGGTGGTCGCTGTCCCACCACCGCCCAACTCAGGTTCAAAGACACCTCCTGACAGCCTCTTCTCAGTCCCAAGTTCAAGTTCTCAGGGAAGTGACTCTGATGGGACCCGCTTGGGTCAGTGTTCACCCTTGACCCACCAGTGGTCACTAGAGGTGGGAGGAGATCAGCTCCTGGGAACTACCCTGTGACCAGGAGGGCGGTAGGGGTTGGGCATCCCCCAAACCGGGGGATGGGTGCACAGACCCCCACAGGCTTTTGCTACAACTATAGAATAGTACTTTCTGAAGGTAAGAAGTATGCGTGTGCACTGTAAAAGCAGGTTATCAAAATACTGAAAGGTATAAAGACAATTTCTTTTTTTTTTAAAGATTTATTTATTGTTTTTGACAGAGAGAGATACAGAGTCAGAGACAGAGAGAAGGGGGAGTGCCCAGAACAGTCTCCATAGTTGCACATCACTGGTTTTTCCACATAGTTTCATTCCACAGGTGGTCTTGGGGCTGCACAGGGCAGGAACTGGGCCGAGGTCTTGCCCCAGTGAGAACTGAACTGGGGGCACTCCCCAGCTCAGCATATGGGTCCACACGGGCCGGGGCCGGGATTCGATCCTCGGTCCCCCGGGGCTGCAAAGTGAGTGCCTAACCCACTGAGCCATCCTGGCTTCCTCTTTTCTTTTTTAAAATTTATTTTTATTAATTTTTGACAAAGAGAGAGACAGAGACAGAGAGAAGGGGGAGGGCCCAGAGCAGTCTCCATAGTTGACAGCATTAGTTTTCCATATAGTTTCACTCCACAAGTGGGCACAGGGCTGCACAGGGCAGGAACTGGGCCGGGAGCCTCCCGCATAGGCCCCGGCAATAACTGAACTGGGGGCACTCCCCATTTCAGCATATGGGTCCGCACGGGCCGGGGCCGGGATTCGATCCTCGGACCCCGGGGCTGCAAAGCGAACACTCAACCTGCTGCGCCATCCCGGCTTCCCCGATGCCACATTTTTTTTTAAACTGTTTTTTCTTAGGGGACATGTACAGTGTTTTCTGTTTGGATCTATCTGTTCTGAGCCCTGCTACACTGCATGTTCGGCCTTTGTTTGAAATGGCATCTTCGTGCACAGGTGGCGTCTGCTGAAAGGCCGGGATCAGCTGAGGGGTACACACTGATTCCAGTGTTAGAAGGCGTTGCTTAATCTTAACAAGGAGACCCTGGGGTGTCTGACCCCTTCACTCCCAGCCTGAAATCCCACCCGGCAGGTGACCACCTGAGTCACCCCTGCCTGACCCTGAGGCTCCAGGAATTTTCATCCCGCCCCGGGAACAGACTGTGGAAGGGGAAGGCAGGCAGGCGCTGGCCGCCCCGAACGTTAAATTCCATCTCCTGGGATGATGAGTCCCTTGCAGACTTCCTCCCAGGGCTGTGTGTGAACAGAGCTCTGGCCAGCAGACCCTCCCGGGGCCTCTGCTCTACACGCCTCCTCCCGGCCTCCCATCCTAGACTGCAGCACCTGCAGTGAGGATGTAAATGTGATCCACCAGGAGGAGGGGCCTGAGGACCTCGCATGCTGACACTGACGTCCCTCTCCTCCCTCTGGGTCCGTAACCGCCTGGTGGGAGAGGTTCCCACAGCCCTGAGCGCACACCTTTCACCCTGAGCTGTGGGGGGAGCCGGGAAGGCAGAGAGGATGGGAAGTAAAGAAAAGCAGAGCCAAGCCAGCCAGTGGGGAAGCTGCAGAGCAAGGCAAGTTCCTGCTGCCTCAGGTGCAATCTTGCTAGCCCCAGTGGAGGCGGGCCCGGGGGCTCGGGTTAGATAGAGGCCCCGGTGTCCTGAGTGCTTTTTGGCTCCCAGGGTGGGACGGCGGGACTTGAGCTGTAGAGCACGCAGCAGAACTGGGGGAGAAGAATCTGTCTCTGGGGCGCTGATTCCTCTGTAACACCCCCGACTCCACTTAGAGAGAGGGAAGTACGTGGCCAGGTTTAGCAAATATAAATACAGGATCCCCAGGAAATGGGAATTGAATCCGCATTATTCCACAACGAATAACGTTTTAGTAAAAACTCATCCCACGCAAGATTTGAGACGTAGTCAGGTCTCGGAAAATGATGGTAGCATTCAAACAAATCATGGCCATTTAAGTGTGAGCAACTTTGTGAACACTCTAAGGGTGGCAGCAAAGGCAGGAAAACTCGGGCAAACGTGTTCCAGAAACACACACAGACATGTGGGGAAAGTCCAGTCTTCGCACAGACCAGCTCCCGGCCCTCGCCCCGGAAGGCAGCTGAATTGGGAGGAACCCAAAGGAGAGGCAAGGGGCCCATGGAGGGCCAGTTGTGGGTGGAGAGGGCGTGCTGGAGATCAGTACAAATGGAGCTGTGAGCCCTCGGGCCAGCGTGACTGTGAAGGCAGCTCCGAACCACCCCCCAGCAACACCCTGCAGGGTCTTTGAACTCTTGGATCTCAGGGAGATGGCCTTGGGAAGGAGGAAATTCTCCAAGAGACATAGTATTTGTATTTCACGGTCGTAAATGTGACTGGCCCTCCCCCACCCCGAACCAGAGGAAGAGTAATTTGAAACGTCATTGAGAAGCTGGGTTACAAGTGGGAGGGTCCGACTCCCAAGGTAAAGCTGCCTGCGGCCTTGGCCTTGTTCTGGACCGTCTGGAAGCGGAGGGTCCTCCCCGGAGGGAGAAACCTTCCGAAACCACCGGCCGCCCGCGGACCTTCCTCCTGAGAGCATCAGTTAGCTCACAAAATCACAGTTTCCTCAAACGCAAGAAATGAGATGTTCAATGAGACGATGGGTGAGCCCAGACCTCTGAACGGAGGTTTCTGACCTGCGGCCCAGGGGGCTTGGAAGAGAAGTGACCTTCACACCGCACGCGAGAGGCTAAAGTTCACGCCCACGACAGACGGGTTTATTTCGTCCTTGGATGCGGGGTCAGCTTGCTTCAGTTTGGTGTGTCTTGGCTCCCACCAGGGCTGGCCAACTGGGGCCCGCTTCAGATCCAGCCCACCGCCTGCTCTGTAGATAAAGGTTTATTGGAAGAGCCATTCCCATTTGTTTACATAGTGTTCATGGCTACAAAGGCAGGCGTATATAGATGCAAGAGAGAGGGCTGGGCTGCAATGCTGAAAATATTTATTGTCTGGCCCTTTGCAGATAAAGCTTGTCAACCCCTGCAGCAAACCGTCCCAGCTCCAAATTCTAACTCTCCACCTAACCGGCCTCTGCTGCCATGAGAGGAAACTGCACAAACGCTTGCGGACAATGCACACGCATCGACAGGCATAAAATTGGCTTCATAAGAGGAAACCGAAGCCTTGAGTGGGCCAGGGAACGATTTCCCACACACCACAGAATCCTCAGACTTCCCCCTCTAATTCACCCACGGGATGCGTTGGGGGCCCGCCTGCATCACGCCATTCCTGTCCTAGGACGAGTTTCCTTTGGAGGCTCGCATGTCCCCCTAGCACCCTCTGCCTGCCCCACACACTTCTTACAACCCTCCCTCACCCCTGTGGTTCACAGGAGAGGCCGAAATGAGAAGAGAGGTCTCGGGCTTCCTGTCCCACAAGGAAATGTGCTCCGGCCGGACCCCACCCAGAGCGTGAAGGGCAGCAGAAATCCGATGTTTGTCTCTATTAATCACGGGAGGAATCTGCAACTTGAGCCCCGTGCACCAGAAATGAATGGAAAAAGTGCAACCTGACCACAAAAGTATTATTTTATAAATAAAGCCCTTCAGTAGTGGTTAATTGGATACACATTTTGCAAGATTTGGGGAACATTAAAATGAGCGTCCTCGAACTGACTGGCTGGCTTCGTATTACAACAGTGGCCATTTTCCGTGCAATGTCAGCCCCCAGGTTGCAAATTCTAGTTCAGAGACTTTATTTTTCCCCGAAGGATGTCACATCTCCACCCTCACCCTTTAAAAAAAAAACAAAAAGAGCAAGATTGATTTAATGTATGTTTAACAGCTTCATAAATCACTCAGCATACTCGAGCCTCATCAAAATTCTTCCAGAAATGATTTCCCGAAAGCAGATGGCCTATTTGGGGAGCGAATTTGGCACGTTCTCATTTCCACCGAATTTCGACGAGCTCCTACTGTGTGTCAGCCTGCGCCTCGCCTTGGAAGGGAGCCAGGGGAGTCGTGCCGACATCGTCTCCCTGTCCCAGCGGAAGCTGCAATTGTGAAAGCCAACGCAGCAGAGACGGAGGACACAAGAACTCAGAGGGAGGCCAGGGTAGCTCAACAGGTTGAGCTCTTGGCTTGCAACCTCAAGGTCCAGCGATGGAATCCCTGCCCCGGCCCGTGCAAACCCATGTGCTGAAGTGCCGTGCAACTGGTATAACCACCAGGATGGAGGTGAGGGTTCTCACCTCCCATGTGGGAGGCCCCCGGCTCAGTTCCCGTCTGCGCAGCCCCACGTCCGCCTGTGTGGAATGAAACCATGTCACCACTAATGATGGACAACTATGGAGACTGCTGCGGGCGCACTCTCTCTGTCTCTCTCACCTTGTCTCAAAACAATGGAATGAATCTTAAAACAAAAACAGAGAGAGAGAGAAAGGAATCAGCTACAAAGATTGTGAGACACGGGACACACTCCTGTTAGTTCTGAGGTGCTTTGAAGGCACAAGTTCCTCACAGAGACGGAGATCAAATCCAGGACAAGCTTTGAGTCCCATGTTTTTCGAGATGACCTGGGGACAGTGAAGGGTGTGAGTCACACCTACAGAGCGAGGACAGGAAGGAAGGGTGACAGATTGGGAGGCCAGAAACCTCATACAAGTTACCTCATTGATTCTGCAAAATGACCCTACAGGTAGGTGTAACTATTATACCCAATATACAGATGAGAAAACCACATCTCTCAGGTGTCTCGATCTTGTCCGGACATACCAGCTAGGGACATACCAGCTAGGGACTTGGAGGGACTTCCCAAATCCACCTGCTACCAAAGCAAAATTTGGCTTTGACATTCTGGGTTATTTTTAGTGCTGATTTTTATTTATTTTTTACACTCAGTTCTGTATCTCAGTTTGCTTTAATATAAAAATGATGTTTTTAATGATCTATCAGTGAAATTCCACAAACTGCTCACTCCCCTCCCCCAAATCTTTTCATAAAATTAACATTCTCAGGGGATCATTCCTCCCGGGGGTTTTTGACTCCTCTGCCCACCGACTTGTCCCGGAGGTTGAGCATGAAGCTCAGCCCCAGAGCAGGGCTTGTAAGCTGGGGGCCTTTTGATCCTCTGCTTTCATCTGGCCCGTAGAGTATTCAAGTTTTCACGGGGAAAAAACGAATCCACATTTGCAGGTTCTCTTGAAAATGGTCCCAGAAGAGCTACCGTGCGGGTCCCAGCAGTGGCAGCCTCTTTAGGCTGGTCCACGCTTGTGCAATTTGCCACAGTCCCCACCATGTCCCAGGGTCATATACCTAGACTATGCCACTGGCTCATGTACTCATGTGGACCCTGGACGCATTGAGTGTGTGTTCTTGTCCTGCAACGATTGCTATTTGGGGTGCAAAGTGCTGAAAAGCCCTGAGTCCCTCCCTGGAGGACAGAGGGGTCCACAGCAGAACGAAAGAAAGGCCCATTCACAAAGCAGCCCCACGGAGCCGTGGCTCTGTGGACAGAGGAGACGCCTCCGTGGTGCTCAGCGGAGCGTTTTTATTTTCCATTCTGCCTCTGAAGCTGCTCGAGGCGGTGGATTAGAAAGGCTCGTTTCCTTTGGTTGAAACTGAAAAAAGAAAGAAAGAAAGACCAAACCAGAACGCCAAAGAAAAAGGCAGTGTTCAATAGCACGTGGAGGAGTGACGCACTGGCGCTTGGAACCCTCGGAGTGGAGCTGTTAATTGCTTCCTTCCCCGGACGCGGGTGAGCCCCACTCTTGCGGGGTTGGATGTGTTTGTCAAAGAAAAGTACCAGCCCCCCATCCGTCTCCCGAACCGTACAATACATCACTTGAAAGTGAGCGAGGATCAACACGTTGTTAACTGTTTGATCTCGCGAGTCAGAATTAATGATAGGTATTTTGCACAAAGAGAAAAAAATAAATGTTAAAAGCCTCCTGACGCTAACTAAAGACATCCCTGCCGCATCGGGCTGAGCTGGGGGCATGCCCTGCGGCACAGCTGTTCCCTGTTTGTTCGTTTGTGGGTGGGTGGCAGCGACCGGTAATCACAGCCAGACTGAGAGTATGGGGCGCAAGGGATGGGGGCACAGGAGGACTCAGATAGAACATCCCAGTGACCCTCTGGAAAAACAGGGGTCCCCGGTTAGCATTCAGAGCAAACTCCTTCAGAGCTTTGGGGGATCAGTGACTTCATCTGAAAAATGGACTCCATGGTTCATTCTGAGAATACTTAAGAGTCTGAGTTGGGCATGTTTGTAGGGGGGGGGGTGGTCCAGTGGGGGAGCAGGCCAGATCCCTACCCTCGTGGATCTTACATTCTGGACACAAACACTTTAGCCAGCAAAGAAACACATAGCTGAACAAATAAGAAAACTCCAGGTCATGGAGCACTATGAAGAGAACCGACAAGGTGGCAAGTATCCAAAAGGGACCAAGATGGGTGGTCAGGGCAGTCTTCTCTTAGGAAGCAACACTGGCGTCAAGCCCTGAAGGAAATGAGGATGGAGTGAGCTAAGCAAGTACTTTGGGGCTGTGTTCCAGCAGAGGCCAAAGCCTGTGCAAAGGCCCTGAGGCATAAATAGGCTTCTGGGTGTATTGCAAGGTGGTCCTGTGCTAGAACCAAGGAAGGGAGCGGAATGGTGGTGGAAGAGGCTGGAAAAAATAGGGACAACAATGTGTAAGTCTCTGGAGGCAAGGGGTCCCTTGTCCCCAGCCCACCCAAGTTTACTGAGGTGGAAACAAGTGGAAGTCTTTTGGACCATCTTAGTTGGTTCATCTCTGGGCTGTGAGCAGCAGTCGTCAGCCTCAGGAGGCCAGGCAAAGGCAAGCTCTATGAGGGGACCCTGAGGCATGCCATGCAATCTGAGGGGCGTGGGGCCTATGCTGGCCGCACACGATCACCACCTGGGTGCTCTGAAGCCAATTAAATCTCAGGCCACACCCCAAACCAATCAGTGAGGACCTCTGGGATCGGGCCCAGGGCTGGTGGTAATTCTAACTTCCACCCCTGTTGAGGACCCCTGAGTCTGAGCAGCCGTGCCTCAGCGGGGAGGTCCGTGGACCCCCCAATCATTGGCTTCCATGCAGCAAAGACTCCGGGGGAACCAGGCTTTTCAGGAATCGGGGCTTTTGCTCGGCTCCAGGGACGTAGCCCGGAGAAGACAGACAGACACACAGCAGCGGCCACTGGGGAGGTAGGTGTTCACCGCTCGCTCCCTTCCCCACCTCAGGTCAAACTCTACAGAGAGAGCCTCTGATTGGCCCAGGCAGGGAGAGCAGGGACTACAACGTGTCTCATGTCACATAGGAGCACATGGTGACGAAGAGCCAGGGTCAAAATGCTGGAGTTTTAAGTCTCGGTTGAAAAATCTTGTCACCGCCACCAGGCAGAGAAGTGGCCTGTCACCCTAACATGTGATTTTTGCAAACTCTCTCCTGACGGTGTTTCTCAAGACTTCTGCAGACGCGAAGCAAATACGATGCCCTGTGACGACTGTCCATTCACGTTTCTCCTCCTATGGTGTCGTCTGTCAGCCAGGGGTGCTTTTTCTCCCAGGTGACATCTGACAGTATCTGGAGACGTGTTGGGTTGTGACGATGGGGAGTGGGCGTGTAGTGGGTGTCAGCTGTTAGCATCCCACAATGCGACGGCCGCCCCACCAGGGAAAGGATTTGGCCCCAAATGGCAAAAATCATGACCCACCTCATTGTACAAAATCAGCGCTCAGACTGAAGGATTAGAAACCCATCTCTCTCTCTTGCATTCCTGACATTTGCCCAGAAATCAACCTTTTCTTGGCTAAAAATGAGGAACTGTGTTCTCAGGAATAGCCATCATATAATAAAATCTTCAGTAAGGGCTAACATTTATAGGGGCTCCTGAAACTGAAGCACAGAGAGGTTCTGCTGCTTGCCTGAGGCTGCACAGCCTGGGCCTCGGAGGTGGGGTTTGACCCCAGGCAATCCGGATCCCAAGCCTGCGCTCTTGACTCTGTTGTTATCCAAAACAGCGTGTCATCGACACTGTAAGATTATATATTTTCCATGGGACACGCTTTTAACAATTTTCATTATTAAATGCGGGGCTGGGGGCGGAAAATGCCACACATACAACTTTTATTTTTCCTGAGTTGGTCTTCCTGAAGAGAGAGGACGCACCCCTGTTCCAGGTTATTCGCCTTTATGGCAGTTACTCCCCCTGCAATTTTCCTGTTTGGCCTTCATTTCCTTCTGGTCCTCGGGTGTCATGTAAACTAGAGTTCACGGAGAGGCCTTCTTCTGCTCAGCTCGCTCTCCGGGCCCGGGATGTAGCTTCGGCTTGCTTGAGCCAGACTTGCAGCCCCGACGGCATGGACAGAAGCGTTCTAGAACCGCGCAAGCCTCAGCCATGGACTTCCAGAGAGCGAAACGCCACTCGTTCTGATTACCACGCCAGGCCCTGTGCAAATGCTCCACAGGAGTGATTGCATCTCAGGCCCACCTCTTTGCTTGTGTGTGTGCATTATTGAGATCAAGTGCATAGACCAAAATTCAGCACCCTACCCATTGTAAAACGTGCGACGCGGTAGCTTGTGATGCATTCCCAATGTGGTGCTCCCACCACCAGCATTCCAGGCTATTTTTGTCACTCCAGAAAGAAACCTCACACCCATCAAGCAATCTCTCCCCATTTCCCCTCCTGCCAACACATGGCAACCCCTAATCTACTTCCTACCTCTATGAACGTGCCAGTTCTGGATGTTTCCTATGCATGGAATCATACAATTTGTGGCCTGTTGCATCTGGCTTCTTTCACTTAGTGTCATGGGTTCAAGGTCTGCCCGTGTTGTACCATGTGTCAATACTTTGCTCCTTTTTCTGGCTGAGTAGTATTCCACTGTATGGCTAGACCACATGCTCTTTATCTGTCAGTGGCTGGGTGTTTCGGTTGTTTTTATGCTGCGGCTGTCGTGATGACGGCGCTATGAACTTCCACGTACAAGTGTTCTTTGTCCCCGAGAGCAGGTGCCGAGGTCCCCTGTATCACTGCAGGAGTGGCCTCTGAGCCCTGACTTATGAGCCTCTGCACATGCAGAGCCCAGAGTGGAAAGACAGAATCTGGGAGACGCTGGGATCATGGGCAGCTGCAGAGGGGACAGTGTGGGGGACAGGCTTAGATGCCCACCCCTCCATGTGCAGGCCAGATGCACGACAGGAAGCGGGAGCCACATCAAAGGGGCAGGCACCCAGGCCGGAGCGGGAGGGGACTGAGGAAGCATGCGTCATGGTGATAAAAACCCCGGCCACACAGAGCCACCGCCGTCCACAGGCCCGGAGCCGGGGCAGGGAGCGGGCCCACACTGATGGTGGCCCGAGCAGGCCCAGGTCCAGGCGTGGAGAACTCGGGGCCACGGCAGGTTTGCGGTGTCAGGGGCCGTGTGCTGCAGGTCAGGAGCCGGCTCTGGACCCTGGGGGGGCCTGGATTCAAATTTCAGCTCGTTGGGGAAGCCGGGAGGGCTCAGTGGGTTAAGCGCTCACTTTGTAGCTCCGGGGATCAGGGATCGAATCCCGGCCCTGGCCCGCGTGGAACCATATGCTGAGCTGGGAGCTCCCCCAGTTCAGTTCTCTCTCTGTCTCTGTCTCTGTATCTCTCTCTCTGTCAAAAATAAATAAATAAAAATATTTAAAATAGAATTTCAGCTCGACAAGTCACCAGGATGATAACCTGACAGGAAGTTCTTAAGCCTCCCTGGGCCTCAGTTTCCTCATCTGTCAAATGGGAATAATGGTACTTTAGCAGGGCAGATGCTGATCACTCTGGGAGGTCATACCCCCAGGAGCAGCCCTCACTGGGAAGGTGGGTAAAAATCCACACATCTCAGAAGTGCGTGCTCCACGCTGTCCCCCAGAGTCCCAGCAAGACGGAGGCTCGGAGCTGTCCCTCCGTTGGCTGCCTCCCCTCCCTGTCCGACTACTCCCTCTCCTGCCTCCCACACACCCTCCCGGCTGTCTCCCTGTCTCCGGCTCAAGGAAGAAGCCAGTGGACGACACTGGCCACAGCCAGAAGCACCAGCTCACCAGGCTGGGAGATCCCGGTTCAGATCCTGCTCAGCCACTGGCTCGCTGAGACCCTGGACAGGAGACACGGAGTCCCTGCACCTCAGCGTCTCATCTCTAAAGTGTGTGTGGTAATGGCAGCCACCCTTGAGGTTAGTTGTCAACCTTGTTATGTTCTGTAGGACAGGCGTCTAGCATAGACCCTGCACACAGCAACCAGGGACCCAACGTACAGTCCGGGGCAGCGTTGGGGGTAAGAGAGCTTGTGTTGCAGAATCCCTTGCCTGGTTTAGTGCGCGGCTGCAGCCATCTGGAAATTCTTAATGAGTTTTGAACCAGGCACCCACATTCCCATTGTGCCCGGGGCCCTGAACACGATGCAGTCATCTGGTGAGACCTCTCTGGGCCTCGGTTTCCTCATCTGTCAGATGCGATGACAATACGGTGGTGGTGTCACCTGGCCTGCAGCAGTGGTGTGGGGCAGCAGGGTGTATGTCCCATAAGAGTGCTTTGCTAGGACTACAGAGGCCACCAAACCCCTGGCAAAGGATCTGAATAGATCTTTCTCCAAAAAGGAAGCCCCCATGGCCAATAGGCACGTGAAAAGACACTTCGTGTCCGTTGTCGTCAGGGAAACCCACCGGGAATCAAACCCACGGCGAGCTAGCACGCCACACCCACCTCTGTGGCTGGAGTCAAGGTGGACCGGGTGCTGGTGAGGATGTGAAGGCATTGGAAGCCCTGTGCACTGCTGGGGGGAATGTAGAAAGGAGGCCACCCCATGAGTAGGTCCTGCAGAGTTCAAGCATAGGGTTACTATATGACCTAGCAAGTCTACTCCGTCTGTATCCAAGAGAAATGAAAACACGTCCGCACACACTTGCACGTGACTCCTAGTAGCCCGGAGTGGAAATGATCCAAATGACCACCCACTAATGAATGGGTGACCGGTGTGGCACGTCCATACAGTGGAAGACTATTCAGCCATAAACAGGAAGGGCGGACAGACTCACGCTACAGCCTGGATGAACCTTGGAAACATCATGTCACATGCAGAAGCCAGGCACAAATGGGCAGGGGCAGGGTCATGTGGGTCCCTGGACAAAGAGCAGAACAGTCCGCTGATGACAACAACAGCGGTACTAACACCAGCCATTGTGCGCTGGCTGCGTCCCATATTAGCGTCATCTGCCGAGCGCGTGGTATTTATTTTCCTTTTGATTCTTCCCAGCAGCCCCGTGAAGCAGAGCGCTATAATTATATCGGTGTTGCTGATATGGAGACTGAGGCCCAGGGAGGTCAGATAACACCGGAGTGAGTGGGCGGCCCTGGGACTTGACCGTGAAGCACACACCAAAGGGTAGATGCTCTTCTGCCCGCCGTCTAGTACTGCCTGTACTGGGCTTCCCTCCCTCTTGGTGTAAATTAGTTTATTCCTACATGTGAGTGACTGCTGAGCTCCGCTTACCCTAAAAGTGATTTTTTAAAAGGATTTATTTTGTTTTTGAGAGACAGAGACAGAGAGAGAGAGAGAGAAGGGGGAGGACCCAGAGCAGTCTCCATAGTTGCACGTCATCAATTTTCAACGGTTTTGTTCTACACAGGTGGGCGGGGCCGCAGGAACTGGGCTGGGGGCCACATGGGAGGCACACCCCCTCAAGCCAGGGGCTGAACTGGGGCATGAGAACCAAACTGGGGCCTCCCGCATGGGAAGCACACCCCAGTTCAGCATATGGGTCAGCACTGGCTGGGACTGGGATTCCATTCTTGGTCCCCAGGGTTGCAAAGCGAGTGCTCAACCCGCTGAGCCATGCCAGCTTCCCCCCAAAAGTGATTTGAAGTGCTAGTTCATCCAAACCCATGCTTAGCAGCTGAGCTATAGAGACCTCAACCAACTCAAACTCCTGTGGGGTGAACCATGGGTATTGAGGGAGACCTGCCCACCCCCTTGCGCCTACAAACCCTGTTGTAGCAGAGACAGGACCACATCACCTGTGGCCCTGCCCTTGGCCATGAGTAGGTCCTCCCAGCCCTAACGAGCAGCCTGCTCCCTGCTCTCCCAGGTCTTGTTTGGACTGGAACCATTTAAAACGCTCTCTCGTAATTATAGAGGCTGCGCAGGCAGGGACCACCCGCCGGAGGCCATCGGGCGCGCGCGTCTGCGCGTCTCCGCAGCAGCCGGCAATTTCCATAATGATAGTCATGCAACTCTGTTTATCTTTGGGGTTTCCAGAAATACAGGGACTTTTCCAGACACTTGTGAGTGTCTGTGACATGAGGGATTCGGTCTGCATCGCGCTGGGAGGCCGGGAGGCGGGAGCGCACACTCCCTGGATGAGCCCGGAGGTTGTTAGGGGCTAGTCAGGGAACTCCGAATTCAGATGGGTCCAGACACTCCACAGGGAGAAGGAGATCAGAAGTGACAGCTGGAGAAAGGCAGTTTCCCAGGACTGAGGAATGTCCTGGGATGCAGAACTTCCGCTCTTAAAATCAAGCAAGTCCTGGACAAACCAAGACGGGTTGGTCACCTTTCTGGCAAAGCTAGAGAATTGAAGGTGTGCCTTTTTCTTTGCTCCATCGGAGACCCTTCTACAAGGATCACAAACAGATTTTTAAACACAGTCATAAACCTAAAGACCAATAGGAATAGAAGAGGGGACAACGGCGGATGAAGACCTCTGGCAGGATGTGAAAAGCTAGAAATCAAATGGGTGGGGACCATCGCTGAGCCCAGCAGAAAAAGCTGGGCACTGTGGGGCGTTCCCCCCAAGACAGGCTCTCTAATTCTATCCCCTCCCCGCAGGAGATGGGAGGTGTGCCCTGCAGTGGGATTAAACCCCAGACCCTGCAAAGCTAGCATGCCCACACAGAGAAGGCCCGGGGCAGCCCTGTTGTGAAAACGGGGTCTCCTGGCCAAGTCAGGATGGGCAATGGTGAGGCCTCGGCTTCTCCCATTGTAGGGACCACCTCCACATCCAAACCAGAAACCGAAACACCGGGGCAGAAAACCACAGAACACCAAGGAAAACAAAGACGATGCAGAGAGAAGGCACACGTGGGAGAAGAACACAAAAACACACAGTCAGGAGACTCACCTGTGTGCCTTCCTTTGCCCCCCAGCCTCGAATCAGGGGTCACTGATGTTAACCAGAGATGCCTTGCGATCATGAGCCGCAGGGGTCAGAGCCAGGCGGACGGCACGACATTGAGGGCAGGGGAGGGAGGTCGCAGCGGGGTGAAGGCTGGGAAGAAATGTTGGGGTGAGTCCCCCCTGGCGCCCCACCACTCACAGGCTGCGTTTTGAGGACACAGACACAGGGGCAGGCCTCTGTGCACACGTGACTTGGTGGTTGTCCAGGAGCGGGCCACACCGCCGACATCACACCCGCACACTCCGGCTGCAAACCTGCACGTGATGCACAGCCCTGGCATGTCACCAGGCTGGCTGGGAAGCGAAGAGCCTCCAAATGCCCCAAGCCCGCAGCTCACCCAGGGCTTCCGCAAGGACCCGATCAGCGTTATCAGCAGGCCCGCTCCAAAGATTAGCCTCCGCCTGGCCCCACTAATGGTGTTATTTTTAGGGACCACTCAGAGGACAGGATGGGATGGGGGCCCAGGTCATCCATCATCCTTTCTCATCAGCACGTCAGACAAGGGGGGAATGAAGACCAGCGCTTGTCCGACCAGCGGGGGAGGCTCCATGGAGCCAGAGAGCCAGGCCCCAAAGGGGGCTGTGAACGAATTTGCTCACAGCCACTATTTGCATCCCCCCAATAGCACTTCTGGGCGACCCCACCACCACCACCACCACCCGCAGGCCGAGGGGCAGTGCCAGGTGCAGGGGCAAACCCGTTGCTCTCCAACTCTGGGCTCCACGGAGTGGGTACTACGATGTCTGCTCAAACCTCCTGACAGAGAGAGATCGCAGGTCTGGAGTCAGTTAGAAAGGGTCAGAGCTCAAACCTGTAATTCCTCTGCTGGCGTTAGCAATTGAGGCCGTTGGTATTCAGCACTTCTATAACTTAATTAAGTTGGATATGCGCCGTGGAGGGTCAGGTACAGGGGCCGGGCCTCTGAGCCGATAAATGATGGCCCACGACTCCAGCCCCACGCACCTCTACCCTCACCCTCACTGTCCCCCACCCTGACACACACACACCCTGGGAATTGAACCTGCCCCTCGGTGGCGTGCTTCGTGGCGTTAAATAATGATCCGAGTTTGGGAGAACACGAACCCATAGTCAGACTGATGGTTCCTAATGTCCCCTAGCGCTTCCTTTCCTGGAGCAGGAACAGTGGAGAAGACAGCGGCAGGGTTGGGAATGAAAGTCAGCCGCTCACCACCCCGCCCCTGGGCACTCTTGGGCACGTGTGTCCCTGGTGACCAGTCCCCAAACACTGATCACATGGAGCTGACCGAGAGCCCCCCGGCCCTGGGTCCGAGCAGGGGAAGCCCGGAGCACAGGGGTAAAGGCTCTGTCCAGGCTGCCCAGCTCCTTGGGGCAGGGGGCAGGGCCCACGTCTCCTGATTTCAAGCCCGCGAATAACAGTAATGACATTTACTCTTCACACTTGTCAAGGACTGTCTGCTGTGTGCCAAGCCCCGGGCTGGACGGAGGGGACAGTGTAGCGACCAACACAGACAGAAAAGCCCTTGTCCGCTGGCGAGTGAAAGTAGAACATTTAGGGTTTTGGGGGCGCTGTGGCAATGGACATTATGGAGAGAAACCAAGCCAGGAGCAAGACAAAGAGAGCTGGGCAGGGACCGCCGTCATCGCCGGGGTCAGGGGGCTGACTGTCCACCTTGCCTTGCGCCTTCCTTCTGTACCCGACCACGCTCTTCAAAGGTCCTGATTGGAGCCCTCGGCTCCCTCCTGGGCCCTCCGCTAGTCTCCCCAACTCCTCATGGACCCCCCTTCTGCCTTAACTGCTCGCTTGCTTGCCTGCTCTCTCTGTGGTTGGATGTGCATCCAAGAGAGTGGGGTCTCATCTCCCCCTTGGTCACAGCGTGTCCTCCACACCCGCCACGATATCCGTGGAGCACGTAGGTGCCCACAGTGCCCTTGTGGAGCGGCCAACGTGGCAGAAGCCAAACTAGACCCTGGACCTGACCCTAAAGCCCTTGTTCGGTCCGCCGGAATCCAGGGGCCCAGAGCCCAAGGAAGCTGGGGGGGCTTGTGCCGACGGCATCTCCGGTGGGCAGCAGCAGCACGCGTTCAGCCAAACTCAGGGCCGGCCCGAGCCCCGTGCAACTGCCCAGGCCACCGCCCGGGAAGCTGGCGCTGGCCAGGGGATTGCTCGTAGCATCCAGCAGGGTGCTGTGCTGTGACCCCTGGCCACACCTCGGGCTCCTGCACGTAGAGCAGGGCCCACTCTGGGCACTGCATCCGTGGACGGGGGCTTGAGACCCGCCCCGTTCAGCCCCTCCTCCACCTCCACGAGAGCGTGTCTGAGCCGGGGCGGGCCTGCCGGCCGCGAGGGAAGCACTGTGCTCCAGCCCAGGTGCGTCCAGACAGCTGTAGTGACTCTGACGGCTTGTCCTCACATCCAAGACCAAGAGAGGCTGGTGCCAGAGCCCCCAGGGGCTGAGCCAGGAGGAACTGATCCACAGGCGGAGGCCTGGGGAAGTGGGGGGAATGTCTGCAAGAGGTCACCCTTCAAGGGTGGCTGGACTCTGACCTGCAGAGAGGGTCACCCCTCTCGGTCAGCTACCCCCAACTTAGGGCCGGGCCAGGGCTGCGGCTGTGTTGTCCCACCCTGGCGTTCTCACTGCCGCCTGGGTGAACAGCGCCCCCTGGAGGTGTGCAGAGCCCTGTCCACTGACACGCAGCAAACATTCAACGGTGCCGCTCCCGCCTCCCTGTGCCTGCGTCTAACGTGGGACGGAGTCCCGAGCTCGCAGGCTTGTCCCGGGCAGGCAGCGAGCCCACGTGCCTGCCACTGACCCAGAGACAGCACCAGAACACAACCGAGTCTTGCAGAAATCCGGACGACTTGTTGCACTGTCCTTCCCAGGCACATATGAGGCAAAGCGGGGGCGACAAGTGACTTTATAAAGAATTTGGGGGCCACAGGTAATGATTTCAGGCACATGGTAGTTCCAACCCAAATCGTTCAACTCGTTTGGTGGGGTGGGGTGTTTCTTAGGGGTAGGACCCCATATACAGCTGTGGTCACTATTATTTGATTATGTGCCTGCTATATGTCAGGTACTTTGTAGCTATTGTCTCCGACGCCTTCTGTAACCCGAGGTAGGTAGTTCAGGTTAGGCACTGTGCGGTCAGCATCCGATGACCCCCAATATTTCTGTCCAATAGGTAATTATCACTTCCAAAGGTGAAGGGATTTCACGGATGTAATAAGGGCCCCCAATCAATTGACTTTGAGTTGGTAAAAGGGAGATGTCCTGGGTCCTACCTAACCAGGTGACTCCTTAAAAGAAGTAAGAGATGCTCCTGCTGGCTTTGAAGAATTCAGCTGCCGTGTTGTGAGAGGACTGTGTGGAAAGGATGCGAGAATGGCTTCTGGGAGATGACAGGGGCCCGTGGCTGACAGCCATCAGGAAAACAGGGACCTCAGTCCCACAACTGCAAGGAGGTGAATCTGGTCAGCAACCCGAATGAGCCTGGAAGAGAAACCAGGCTCTAGGTGGGGGTGTGGCTGCTGACGGACACCTTGCATTTAGCCTCGCGCGAGGTCGTGAGCAGAGAGCCAGCTACACCTTGCCTAAACTTCTCATCCATGGGAGGTGTAAGATAAGAAATGGGGGATGATTTAAAACAAGTTTGTGGTGACTGTTATACAACAATAGGAAACCAATACAGACAGCTAATTGCTCACCGCAAAGTTCTCATAGTTATAGGACCCTATGTTGACTTTTGCCTGTGTACATTGACACCCAGAGGAAAAGATGATCATTCCCAGTCTCTCCTGCATCTAGGTGTAGTCATGCGACTGCATTTTTGCTAATGAGAGGTGAGTGGATATTTTGTGTCTACTCTTTGGGATGACGACTTAAAGAGAGTATACAGCCTAGAACATAGATATGATGGCTGGAGCTCCAGCAGCCACCATGAACCATGAGGTTCATTGTGAGGATGGAAGTCATGAATTAGGATGACAGAACAGAAAGATAGAAGGGACTAGATCCCAATGGCACAGCAAAGCTGCCATCCTGATCTTCAGCCTTCTTTTAAATGAGAAATGAACTTTTATCTTGTTTAAGCCCAGGCTTGGTGTTCCAATGTCAAATTCTGGGATCCAGCAATGAGTAGCTGGGGGCTTTGAGTGAACTTCTTCCTCTCTGTGCCCTCTCAGCATGGCCAGCAGTGGGGGCAATCCTCAGTGCAGGATTGGGAGAAGAGACAACGAATGATGCTCTACACAGGAAATGAGCAGGAGAGATGGAAACCAGGAGCCAAGAGGTGAAGGCAAAAGGTGAGGCCAGTTGTGGTGATATGGCTGCAAACACATCAGCCTACAGAGTCTAAGCAGGGGCCCAACAGGGAAAGTGAGCCGGGGATAAACAAAAGAATGTGTGTCTTCATCTCTTCTTCCTGCTCAATCTAGGTTTTACTTTCCTGCTCTTTTTAAAGATTTATTTTTGTTTTTTGACAGAGAGAGACAGACAGACAGAGAGAGACAGAGAGAAGGAGGTGGGCCCAGAGCAGTCTCCATAGTTGACAGCTTTAGTTTTTCCATATTGTTTCACTCCACAGGTGGGTGCAGGGCTGTGCAGGGCAGGAACTGGGCCGGGAGCCTCCCGCATAGGCCCCGGCAAGAACTGAACTAGGGGCACAGCCCAGCTCAGCATGTGAATCCACCTGGGCCAGGACTGGGATTCGATTCTCGGGCTCCGGGGCTGCAAAGAGAGCACTTAACCCGCTGAGCCATCCCAGCTTCCCCTACTTTCCTGCTTTTAATAGAGACAAATACATAGAGATCTACAATTTTTAAACAGTAACTGACTGTGCCCCCTCTGTGAGAGAGGCAATAGGGAGTAGTGGAGACTGTGGCAGCAGCTGGCCTTTGGCTCCAGCCCAGGGCCTCTACGCAGGCACAGGACCCAGTGTGGCCAGCTCTGCCAACTTCCCCAGAGAAGCCAGAACTGGGGATTTGTTTTTTCTCACCCCAACCTTCTGATTTTCAAAAACATGTTGGCAATGAGTTCAGTTTTTAAAAACTGTGTAAACACCACGCAGGAGGAATAAGACGCGTCTGCAGGCCACATCTGGTCCTCGGGCTGGGGGCGCTGGCCTTTAGCCTGGAACTAGAACAAAAGCTTCGCGGCGCATTAGGACAATGACAGGCGGGTTTGGAAATCACAGGGGCTGGAACTTGTTAAGAGCGGCCGCGTGTTGTGAGGCAACCGGGGAAGAGCGAGCAGCCAGGCCAAGTCATGGCCCGGACTCTGACATCCGTCAGGTGACCTGAGTGTGCTCTGGAAAACCAAAAGGAACCCAAGAGGCCGCTCTGGGCAGCATGGCTGAGCCCTGCTCCCCACAGGCGGGCAGCAGGTCCTCGCCACCACCTTCACCAGGCCCTGGGGCGGCCCAAACGCTGGAGCCCGGAGCCAACAGCAGGCCCCCAAACACCAAAGTCATCTGCATGGGATGATGTCAGGCCTGGCGTCTGTGCCCCTTTAAAGTTTTGGGTGTACACGCCCCACCCCCCAACCTTTTTTTTCCCTCCTTTTGTGTGCCTCTATTTTATTGGGATGACTAAACCTTTCAACTATGTTAGCAGTAAACACAGCTAATTTACCCCCTGCCTCTTTGAAACAGCTGCTGACAGCTGCACTGTAATTCAGGGAAGGACCTTTGTAGTCGAGCCTACCAGACTCACACTGGTCGTTCGGCCCCGTCCCTCCTGCCCGGAGCCGCACACAGCTGCAGCAAACCCCGACCAGCGCTTTCTCCCTGGGCCTGCGTGACAAACAGCGTGCTAATGGGGGAGGCCGGAGGAGTGTTCTTAGCAGACCCAACAAAAAACAGATACACACAGGCCCAGGAACCAGAACCAAATGTCTCCTTTTATTGCAAAGTCAAAACCCTTTTTATTTTGCCTATTTATACAGACAGAATGCTCGCTGACGGCTGCTCTATGTGACAGCCGAAGTACATTGGTCTGACCGTTAATAAATAGTCTTAAATAAGAAAACAAGCATGTTGGAGGGGCGTGAGCTCATCGTCCCGAACACGGGATTGGAGGAGAGTCTAAAAAGAGCTTCAGATGGACATAAATAATCTCTTTGTTTGGTAACAACTATTTACACGTTTCAATGTACACACGGTGGTCACCAGAGGCCATTTGAGGCCTAAGTGGTAAGAAAACTTGCGCCAAGGGGAAATCATACACAAAAAACCCCAGATCTGCCAACAGACAAAATATAACAAAAACAGCAAGGCTTCCCTGTTGAGCAGGTACAGTGAAGGGTGCAGCCCAAGCTACTGGAGAAGAAAAAACAAAAGGAAGTAGAAACAGGGCCCTGAACTTTCTAGGCACCAACTTAGTCACAATGGAGAAACAGCGTCTCCCTAGAGTTCATTCCGGGGGCCACAGGCCTCCCAATGACCCTCAGTTCGCAGGTTCCCTGTGACCCCACGGCTGTGCTGGAGGCCAGGTGCAGACCTCTCAGGGGACCCACCGGCCGAGGCAAGGTCTGGCCAAGAGCCACATCAAAATGACACCTTTGTAGGCTGACCAGATGTCCCATTTTAAAAGAGACAGAGAACAACAGTACTGTCCCGTTTCAAACAGGACGTATGATTGAATTCAGTCCAGTGAGACCAGGCTGACCACACGTCCCATTTGAAATGGGACAATACCACTGTTTTCTGTCCCGTTTCAAACAGGACGTCTGGTCAGCCTATCCACTTGAGATCCGCGGCCAGCACACCCTACACCCAGCAGACCTCCCACCGTGCTTCAAGGAGCCTGTTGTCTGCAGAGCGCTCCACTGGGGTCCGCAAATAAAAAGGCGTGGCCACCGAGGCCCAGTCGGCACCAGACTTCAGAACACGGCTCTCAGGGAACACTTAGATGGGGGATGGGACATACCCCTGCCCACCCCAATCGAGAGCTAGGCTTCCTTGGTGCTTCTTTGAAACGGGCCATGTTGGCCGGAGTTCAAGGTCGAGTGGCAAGTTCTGTCCTGAACAGTGTCCTCCTCTACTCTGATCTTCACACGGACATCCCAGCATGAGGACATCTGGAGAACCTCTGGCCAACATGTACCGGGCCTTCCCGCACACGCCCAGCTGAAAGGGAGCATGTCTTTTTCTTCAAGGTCAACACGCCCCTTCCCCTCACAGCCAGATCTGATTTGGGCAAGTCTGCCTCTGTGAGCCTCAGAAGGAAGCCCGAAAGGAATGGAGTGGGGGCCGCCCCCCGCCTCCGCCGGCCACAGCTTCTGTTTATGAAATCAGAGTAAAACCAAGAAATGGGGATAAATTGTTTAGGAAAATATATCTGTAACATCCTAACCATTTTCATTCATTCGTTTTATTGTGACATTTATTACAGGAACTTCCACGTCCGTTTTCCTTTCGTACAGACACCAACGTGCCCACCCCTCTCTGTGCCCTTCCCCGCCCACGACGGGGTGGCCGGGCTGAAGGGCTCCCCTAACTACCCCTGGGAACGAGTCAGTGCACGGCCGCGACTTCACAGCCAGTGACCGTGGCTGGGCAGTTGTTCTTTATTTTGCTTCCTGTTGGGTTTTGCCTGCAGCAGCTTGTAGATCCTCATCCATAGGATGACAACAGATGAGTGATCAAAATCCGTTCGCCTCTCGGTTCCTTCATGTTCCCTTCACCGTTAACGTCGGGGAAGGGGGCAGGAGGGTCTCGCCCGAGACGGCCGCTCTGCGGGCTCTGTGCCTAGGTGAGCAGAGGGAGACGTTGGGCAGCGACAGGCGTCCAGAAAAATGTGGCCCTGAAGGGTCTGAGGTCCAGGAGGGGCTAGTGGCAGCCACAGGCCCGGACAACCATGTTTCTGTATTTCTTCAGGATGACGTTGGAGCTGTCGTCGAAGTAAAGGACAGAGATGGCGTTGAGCTGGGTCGGGGCACAGCAAGGCTTGGGCACCGTTTCCGGGTTGATGAAATGGACCTAGAACACACAGAAGGGAGGAAGGTGAGTCACTTCTCCCCGGCCTCCTGATGTCTATTGGGGACACGCACGGCTTGGACAGCACTCACTGAGCATGTCACGTGTAGCTAACTCAGCTCTGCGAGTATCCCGGTCTCATAGACGAGGGAACCAAAGCGCCTGTCTCGGTGGTGCCCAGCACACAGCTGGGAAGTTAGTGGCGTGATCGAACACTGGGGGCACAATCATGCCCCATTGCGGGGCTGTCCTATGCACTGTGGGATGTTTAACAGCACCCCTGGGCTCTACCCACTAAAAAAGGAAGCACTCCATGCCCCCCTCCCCCAACATGACATCCAAAAGGGTCTCTGAACATCAAGCCTTCCCTGGGGGGGCAACACTACCCCAGGTTAAAAACCACTGAGCTAGACGAGGGTTAGTTAGCCTGCAGGCCAACCCCGGCCCGATGGCCCGCTTTTGTGAATAAAGTTTTATGGGCACACAGCCATGTCTGGGGCTACTTTTGTACCGCAAGGGCAGAGCCCGGCAGTTGCAAGAGAGACCTGCTAACTCTCAAAGTCAAGGCTATTTCCTCCCGGGCCTTTTCCAGAGAAAGGTTGCCGATCTCTGGGCTAGACCGGTCCTGACCAAGAAAAATGTAACGTAAGTCACACGTGTCATTTTAAAAGGTCCTTGCAGCCACATTTCCCAAGATGGGAAAGAAACAGGTGAAATAAGTTTACATAACATATCTGATGTCATCTAGGACTTCAAAAATATCATTTCAACACGGACTTAACATAAAATACCATTCATGCGATATTTCACTTTTTTTTTTACAACGAGTCTTCAAAACCCAGCTAGTATTTTGTATTTACACACAGACATCTCGATGCAGAATGGACCCATTTCTAGGAATCAGGGCAAACACCTGGGTGGACGTGAGCAAGGGAGCAGAAAATTCCAGAAGGTGAGAGTGAAGAAGCTGGCCAGTCACTCAGGTTCACTGCCCCTTCTCTCTCACGGGCTTCTACGTACCTGACAGAGGACCAGGGTCAGGGGCAAACCAATCCAAATGCCTGCAGGGGCCACCTGAGGGTCACTGATGAGTGAGCAAGGCCAGGGGTGAGACAGTAGGGAACAGTGAGGACTGGGGTCGCATGCCGACTGCAGTCCCCAAAGCCAGTGCATCGGATGTGCGGAGGGGTCGGGGCAGGCCGGGGAGGTGGCTGTTTCTCTTCGAGGTGAAACCTCCGTGTTTTCAACACACCCGTACGTTGCATGAACGCACCACGCAGCGACCCGCTCTGCTCCCCAGCCTCCCGTCTGTGATCTGGGACGCAGGTCAGCACACTTCCTCCACTTTTTACTGCGGACAATTCCCAACCTTAAGATCTAAGGCTCTCCTCCATGTCCTTCACCCCTGAATAATTTTAAAGCGAAGCCCAGCTGTGAGCCCGTTTGCTCTGAGCTCCACTCTAGGAAGCATGGCCTTCGCTTCAGAATAATCAGAGGACTCAATCCGATCCCGTCCAGTAAAACAAAGACTGAGTGGGTAGTCACAGGGCCCTGAAGTCCCGGTCAGAGGCGGCTACAGGTGTGCCCCTGGCCACCTGGGACACACTCCTGTCACCCCCAGGGTCCTTAGAGCAGGACCTGAGTGGGGGACACTGGTACTGGGGGGACAGGTTTAGCTGGGAGGCTATTCATTTCCAGCCTGGGGACTTTCGGTCCTAAATAGGCGATGAGGTTTCCTTTGGGGGGAGGGAGGGCCCCGGAAAAGCAAGACCCAAAACAGAGGCCTGAGTGAAAGGAAAAGAGAGCACATCGGGCAGGGACGAGGGAGGAGAGAGGCCGATGCCTCGGCAGAAGCAGCCTTAAAGCGCCCTGATACACAGAACTGCAGGACAGAGGGTGGCCCAGGGCAGGGAGCGGTCTGTGGACAGAAGCATTCAAGCCAAGGAGGATGGCCAGTTGTCAGGAAAGGCCCCAGTAGTGGTCCTGACTGGGAGCGAGGTGACCAAGCTGCTTGAACTTGGATGCTAAGCTAAAGAGCAAAGTCCCTAGCTCTTGTTGCTATTGCTATTGTGGGTAGAGTAGTAACAATAACATCTACTGGGTGTCACCTGTGAAGAGCTGTCATCTCATTATCACACTGAAGCCTCCGATGACCCCACAGAAGCTCAACCTGCAATAGCCCTGTGGCTACCCAGCCCGTCTTTTGATTCTGTTATCCTGTTGGCCATCTTCCTCATTTGTTTACTGGATTGTCTCCTGCTCTGGAAAATGAGGCCCTGATGGCAGGGACCAGTCTGTGCTGTCCCCAGCTCCCCCAGCAGCCTCTACAGACAACAGATGCTCCATAAACACAGTAAACACGCTTGAGGGACTGAACTGCGAAGTTCAAGGCTAGGAGGTGGACACACGAGCTCTGGGAGGGGACAAGCTCTTAGGACCCCTGCCCAGGGGCAGATGAGACATTGTGGGGCAGGGGCAGGGGCAGGGGCAGGGGCAGGGCCGCATCTCCGTCTGGGGACTGTTGCCCAGGATGCCTTTAGGAGCCTGTGAAACTGTTGCAATTGCTTTTGAAATGAGGAGAAATAAACTTAGGGTCGAAGATTATACATACCTTTAAGCCAACACAGTAGTAAAACATAAATTATAACCTCTTTTTTTTTTGGACAAAGGAACCATTGAAAGTAGCGACGTGGCCGCAGACCTGCGCTCTGGCCCCGGCGTGGCCCTGCTGACCGCACCGCAGATGGCATGTGGGCCACTCACCAGCGTCTGCACAATGGCATGGTTGGTGGCATTCATGTAGGAGTTCAGAGGGAAGGCGCACTCCCCCTCACAGTAGTAGGCGGCGTAGCCCTCCGGCGCGATGATCCAGTCCTTGGGAGAGAGCAGAGCGAGAGCGGGTGAGGGCCGTGCCCAGAACCAGAGACAGTGTGAGCCTCCAGGGCCCAGCCTGCTGGGCGTGGGCGGCAGGCTCCCGGAGCTCAAGGACACAGCCCACACCCTCCTGAGCAGTCAGGGGTTCTGCAGAGGCGGGAGACATGGGGGGCTGCCTTCCGTGGTGCCAGCAGAATGCATAATGAGGGTAAGACCGCCTCAAGGCAGGGCTGAGCCCAGCGCGGACACTTGTGTGGCTTATCGGAAGGTGGCACAGAGAGAGGGGTGGCCAGGGGTGGCATCAACTTTACCCCTTCGAGGTGGCCCCACATGGGCAGTGTGCGTACACAAAGCCCCCTTAGCGCACCTGCCTGGCAGACGGAAAGCCGGCACGCACGTGCTACTCAGAGAAGGATGCACGTGGCCACACTCGCCCTCAGGGTTGGCTTAGCACAGAAAGAGGGTTCGAGCACCAAACAGACCCCTCACTGAGTCAAGTCCGTGGAATCTTCCAGCTGAGGGCCCTGCACTAGAACTCCAGCAGGAACCGGTGCCCCTTAGACCGTGGGTGTTGTCCTAAGTGCAAGAACAGGATCAAAGAGGGGCCGAAGCTGGCTGTGTGTGTGCAGTGCCCCGGAAGTGTATTCGGGCATGATCCCCAGGGGAGAATCTGGCCTCCTATTCGACCTGGTGATCTATGCCAACACCCTCTCTGCTGCACCCCCTGGGCCTAGATGAGGGCCCAGGATGTCATGGGTGCCCACAGTTGTCAGACTGTATGACCCTCACTCCTTTTCTAGGATTCATTCCCTGCCGCCCCCCAGTCCATCCAAATGGTTCCAGAGGGGGCAGTCATGTTGCTGTAACAGAGCCCCACCCCTAAAACAGCTGATTGGTTCACGAACAAGCACCTGACCCCAGCTGGGCCAATCAGTCTCTTCCCTGGGACTCGGATTCATGGACCGGGGCTGGGGGGAGGACAGACAGGGCAGAGGGCAGGAGCTTGCCCTCCTAGCAGCTGGATTCCAGCACACAGGCTCAGCCACGCCTGAGAGACTCAGCCAGCCCCAGGATGGAAACAGGGTGCACGTGGACAAAGAGGTTCAGGGTCCAAAGTGTTTGGGTTCTTCGTCCTAACTTGAGTCTCGACCACATTTCCGCTCTTGGCTTTCACAAGGTACCCCATATTCTTCACCTAAAGCCTCTACCCTAGTTAGGATCCTTGATACCTGAATCTTAACTGACACACCCAAGACACACAACTCACTGCCCATCTGGGGCATAGCCTTGGGGGAGCCCTGGGGAGCCCACAGCAGAGGGCAGATCCAGCCACCCCGGCTCACCTGCCAGCCCAGGTCTCGGAAGCTGACGTATAGCTCGTGCTTCTTGCAGGCCTGTCGCTGCTCGGTGCTGCTATTTTCTGTGTGGACAAGAAGGTAGAGGAGCAAGATGGGGGACAGGAACAGGAAATGCACACCCACTCACACGTGTCCGCAGTCTACGGCACTGGTGTGGGCACACACTCAGGAAGCTGGAGGGGGACTTTTCTGACACACGTGCCCTCTGAGGCTCTGTAGCCTTAGAACTCATTTCGCTCCCCAGCAAACGGCCCTGCAAGGGAGGTGCCTATGCCCCCACGCTCTCTCCCGCGTCTTAGCTCGCCACTCCGTCTACACCCTTCGGGGACATGGGTTTCTTTTATGTGCACGTGTTGTTTAGATGCTGACATCTGCCTGGATTCTGTGAGGGAATGACAGCCCGTCCACAGCCCACAACGCCGGCTGCAGGAGACCATCCGGAGGGGCCTGCTTCCCGGCAGCCTCGCTGTGTGAAGCCAGCCTACCGCATGATGCTCACCCCTCGTGGAGGGGTACAGGGGCGTGGAGACAAAGTCCCCATCAGCACCACCATCAAGAAGAAACGGGAGGGCAGCAAGTCAAATCCCACGGATGTTCCAGAAAAGCACACTCCTGAGGTTTCTCTGAGGAGTGCAAATGAGGCATCGGGGCTTCCCAAGAAGTACGGAAGGTTGTAGCCAGGGGTTAGGGCTGAGCATTTGTAAACATGTAGAAATCTGTCACTGTCTCTGTTGCTTGCTCTCTCGCACACACACATACACACACAGAGTTGTCAGCCATAACCCGTTCCATCCACGAGCTACTTGCAGCCTTGCTCTGCTGGCCTTGGGTTTCACCTCTAAGGGCCATATCACAGCTGCACTTTAAGGGGCTGGGAAAATTGGTCCCCAGGCTGCTGCGGGCCCCGCCTCTGCTCACGGCAGACATTGCTAATCCATCACAGCATTTTCTTCCCAGGGGAGAAAGGGATGCTCAGGAAGTAGGCCCAGCCCCCAGCCCCCAGCCCCGCCCCTCCGGCCCCCACAGCCAGCAGGAGAGCAGGAGGCTGCGGCTTCATCCACCTCCACGAGCCCCCGGCTGAGCAGCTAACGAGTCACAACTGGCTCCGGGCTCCGGTGCCGGCCCCACGGGGCATCGGTGAAGGCGGCTAATTACCAGGAGTTGGGGCCAAACGTGGGTGGGGAGGAGGCAGTGGAAGGGGAGCCCCAAACCACACCAGGTGAGGCGCAGGGATGGCCTCCCCGGGGTGGGGGATCCTGCAGGAAAAGCTGCCCGGCCAAGCACCGCACAAAGGTCTGCCCTGAGAGATGCCACCTGTGTGGCCCTAAGTGGGACGCCCAGCCCCTCCCGTGATGTGAACCACAGCCGGCCTATGAGGAGTGCCCTCTCCTAAGCCTGCCATGGGGCCCAGGCCTCGGCAGCCTTGCTTCTCATGAACGTCCAGGCGGGGTTCACATGCACTGCCCACGGGGCCCGCATGCAGGAAGCCCCAGGAAGGAGGCCGACTCCAGGCCAGGCTGAGCAGCTGCCACGTGAGATAGTGAGAGGCCCATCGGGGGGGTTGTTGAGCGTTGGGTAAGGATGCAGTGGGGGTGTCAGATTCTAAGACTTGGAGGGACCCCCGATTGGGCTCCCAGACACAGGAGTCTTTGCCGGATGGAATTTACCAGGACCTCCTGCCTGCTTGATACCAAAAGGCCTCTCATGAGTCTCCCCGCTGGGACCCTCCCACCCGGCGGCCCGCCCTTCTCAAGAGCAGCCAACCGATCAGCCCGGTCATCTTTTCACCCGCACACACACACTTGCAACTCTGCCACGGCTTCCAAATTTGCGTTCAAACTCAAGATGTGCCTCCCGAGAGGACACTCGATCTTGGTCACCTCACCAGCTCCCCACCCCGGGCCCTCTCCCCTTGTCCCAGCCACCATGTGCAGCCCCTGCCCCTCACAGGTGCCACCAACCTCCCACCACAGGTCTCTGCACCTACAGGTGCCCGGCCTGGAGCGTGGGTGCCCGTCTCTACGAAGCTCTCAGCTGGGACGTCATCTCTGAAGCCCCTTCCCCAAAGGTGAGTCCCTGGCTGTCATACCCCTTCTCTCTGGCCTGTTATGAGTGGGGCGGTCAGGGTCAGCCTGCTGCTACGTCCATGGCTGGCTCTCACCATCGAACTCCAGCCCCCAAGAGCCCAGCACGGACGCTTCCAGTACACATTCAGGGGGTCTCTGGTGAGGGGACTCACAGACCCCTTAGAGAAAAGGGTGGATGCATCCACCAGAAAGGGTACAGAACCCTGCACACGCACTCCTACACCCATACCCACGGAGCTCCATCCGGGGTCCTGCTCCCCAAAACCTCACCAACCACAGCCACCTTCGCCCTTGAAAAGGAGCAGAAAGTACAAAAAAATGGGCTAGTTGAGGCCAAAGCAGCTACTGACAACAGACGGGGGGCAGTTGGGATGCGGGCGGCATTGGCACCTCACCGCTGTTTTCTAAATACCCCCACGCTCCCCGGGACTCACCCAGGCCCAGGAGGCAGGAGGACTGGCTGATGAGCTCAGCTCCCGGCTCCCAGCACGGCCCGGAGGCTGCTTCCGGCCTCGGGTCTTTCCCCTCGGGACCCCACAACCCACCCAGGGCTCTGGGTGGGAAAAACCCGCCCTTCACCAGCACTGAAATTTGCCATGAGCTTCAAATGCCTTTCCCTGCCAGTCATGACTTAAAGACACCGCGAAGCCGCCCACCTCCGCTCCTCCCCGGGAAGCTGGTGTGGAATCTTCCTGCGCACGTTTTCACCATCTTCCTTCATGTGTTGTTGCCATTGGCTTGTCTGTGTAGGAACTGACGTGACTGGCCTCTGTGACACTCGTGCTTTGCTACTTGAGTTTCTAAATGAATGTGTGACTCAGACACAACCAAGAGGGTGGGCTCTTTGCAGGAAGCGATTTGTGGGCTATGCTACCTGCTGGGTTGGGTCCCCATGCCTGGACTCGAGTCCACCCCCCGCACCCCCCGTGGGGGCCCCGTGGGTCCCTGGGGCCCGCAGTGACCTTCCCGGTGGGGCGTACCTGCGACGTTGGCCACCCGCAGGGCTTCCTGGTTCTTGGGCGTCTTGGAGCGGTTCTGGCTGCGCTGCTTGCTGCCTGTGGAGCGGGTGCTGCGCAGGTGCACCTCGGTGGCCTTGAAGAAAGCCACCATGAAGGGCTGCTTGTTCTGGGGCCCGTGCCGCCCGATCAGGCCTGCCAGCTTGGGGTTGATGCTCTGCCCTAGACCGGAAGCAGCCAAAGGCACAGAAGAGCAGTCACAGGGGAGGCCGGGCAACTCCACCGGTGCCTCACAGCTCAATCACACATTTGTGACCCTCATCCGTGCAGCCCGGATTGGGTGCCTCCTGTAGGCCCGGCTGTGTTAGGAGCTTGCAACACAGTGGGGGGACCACATGGGAGGAAAGCCCTGTGCCCTGGCTGTGCGTGCGAGTGGGGCATTTGGGCAATGAAGGCATGGAGCAGGGGAGGGCGAGGGTTAGGCTGGGATGAGCAGGTCTCACTCGCATTTCACGGGGCACAGCAGGTCACCTGAGCCACCCCGTCTCCCGGGGTGGGCGCAGTCCTGCTTGGCGCCAAGGACCTGCGAGCAACTCGGATGCTGGCCCCCTTCGGCTCCCCCGCTGGAGCCGAGAACCGGGTAACAGTGAGAGCAGGGCCCCGTGGCTATGTGGGGAGAGGGCATTCCAGGCAGAGGGCACGGTGAGGGCAAAATGCCCAGAGGTGGGGGCCTGGCGGGGTGCTGCAGGAGCCATGCGGAGGCTGGCTGCCTGGTCAGAGCAGAGAAGGGGGTGAGGGGGCGGAAGTGGGGGTCCCAGGGTAAGTGGGGGGAGGACGGCAGGACACAAGTATCATGGGGTCGTCTGGGCATCAGCAAGCCCTCAGCCATACTGGTTACTGGGTTGAATAGTGTCCCCTTAAACTCACGTCCCCCCAGAATCTCAGGATGTGACTTTACTTGGAAATAGCGTCTTTGCAGATGTAATCCGTTACGATAAGGTCCCCCTACCAGATCAGGAAGGGCCCTAATCCAATGAGTGCTGGCCTTACAAGGCCATGTGAAGACACGCACGCACACACAGAACAGGACCATGGGGACATGAAGGCCAAGGAACACCACAGAACACCATGGGAGCCACCAGGAGCTGGAGGAGCAAGACGGAGCCTCTGGAAGGTGTGTACCCGCAGGGCACCTCGATTCTGGACTTCCTGCTCCCCCCCCCCAACCCCGGCTGTGAATGAATGAAGCTCTGTTACTTGTGACACTTTGTTCCTGCAGCCCCGGGACGCTCACACAGTCTGCCTGAGGCAGAAACCACGGGCATGAGAGGTGAGGAGTGGGCATCTTGAGCTGTCGGCTCCAGACCACCTTCGGCGGCCCCTGCAGGCTGGGCTGTCGGGTGAAGGAAGAGGGCCAGAGACCGGGGACAGGGACTGATCGGGCCAGGGAGAGGGGGCGGGCCTGGACCCACGCCGTCGAGGGAGCAATTTGGCCAGAAACAGCCGGGTCCTTGAGAGTTCAATTTAAAAACCCGTCTTCAGAATTTGCTTTCTGTTCATGTCTTGTTTTGAAATCGTTACAGACTCAGAGGAAGTTTCAGACAAAAAAGGCGTACGGGGAGGTCCCTCAGTATCACCCACAGATCGTGTAACTAGAGCGCAACGTCCAAACCCTGGAACATAACCAATCCTGGACCTCTGCTGAGAGATCAACTGACAGGATGTGCTGAGGGAGGACAAGGTGTGAGAAAGGGAGCAGTCACCTGCCCGTGACCTGGAAGACCAGAGTGGCCGTTGACTGAGGTGGGGAAGCGAGCGGGGGTGGGGAGGGTGGAAGGCGACATGCACAGGGGTTTGAACTGCCCACCTGACACCCCAGGGGAGCTGGCAGGTGGCAGTGGGATGCCCCAGTCTGGGGTTGGCATCTGATCGGGGACAGACACAGACATGGAACTAAGATGCACTCTGGCCTGGGGCCAGCCTTCCTGGGTTCAAGTCCAGCCTCCGTCACTCAACGTGCAGATGCTGCTCAGAGCAGAGCTAGCACAAGGAAATGCTCGATACAGGTCCCCTTGGGGCAGCGCTCAGGGCCAGTGTGGAGACCGGACGAGCCCAGCTAGGACCTACACCACTGTGGTAATTCTTCAGTGAGCGATTCTTCACGGAGAGTACAGCTGGGCCAGCAACGTGAGGACTGAGCCCAGCTGCGTCTCTGCCACCGAGAGGTCAGGGGCATGGGGCAGAGGCTGCACGGAAATGCCCAGAGCAGAAGGATCTGGAAGAATCCGGAAGCAGCCTGGACAGGAGGCTATGGGATCCCAGAGACCGAGGGGAGGAAGTGGAGGGAGTTCTCAGGATCTCCTGTGCTCTGCCCAAGGGCCCGGCATGATGCGCGGAGAACGGGCTACAGGATCGGACAACCATGAGGCCACTGGCCTGTACGTACGTAATGTGTCTTGTGGTGATAAGTGTTTCAAAGACAGATGAAAGCAGAAGACAGGACAAAGAGAGCCTATCACACTCGGGACAGAATAGCTCAGAGAGGCTGAATAACCTGCCCAAGGGCACCCAGCTTGAAAGAGAGGGAGCAAGATTTGATCCCAGCTCACGCTGTGTAACCAGGACAGCTAGGATGCCCCCGAATTCAGTGAGAGGGATCGGAGGCCAGCGAAAGGGGTACTTCTGGAAGGCCTGGGCCCAGCCACATCTGCTATTAACTGTACCTGGAGCCCCCCAGACGGGGGAAGTCAGGAAGCCCGGCCTCCCGAGGGCCAGACCAGCACCAGGGGCTTCGCTTTGGTTTTTTAACAACGAGCGTTTCAAAGACCCGAGTCCCCAGCCACCGTTGTTTTCCCTTAAATTAACCCCTTTCCGTGTGCTCCCCTGCATTCTTTAGAGGGGTTTCCCCGAGTTCACCCATCTATAATTGGAACGGCTCTATAAAAGGAATCATTAAAGCCGAGCCCCTGGGATTTGCCTTCCCCCCTGGAAGGTTTTTAGGGCAAAATAAAAATGCCTCACTCGCTTGAAAGCCTGACACTGCTCCGGATACCGTTGCCCTGCACTGTGAGCGCCAACTCACTGCTGGGGGTTGTGGGTGCAGCTGTGAGGACATCCCGGGCCCCACAGCCCCGGCTAAGAAATGGGTGACAGAGCGGACGGAAGAAAATCTGCACGGAGTTTGCGCCCTCATCAGTTCCTGACCGGCCTGCCTGCGCCAAGAGGGGGGAGGGCGCATGCTGGAGCCTCAATTTCCTCGTCTGTAAAACGGGGGTGATCCCATTCGCCTCACCCTGCCCCCCTTTTCTTGGTACCGAACCCAGTTTCCATTTCATCAGCTGGGCCTTGGCTGACCTCACTCTGGCCATTGGGTGGGGCCGGCAGCCTAACACGACAACGAATCCTCTGGATACAGCGATTGGATCACTGTGCAGGCACATGACCTGATTCAGCCGATGAATGGAGGAGAGGTATTCTGGAAGTTTCTGGGAAAGAAAATTCTCGCTCTAGCATCCAAAAGCAACCTTCTCTCTCCCTGGACAGGACTGGAGGAAGAAGGGCAGATGGAGCCCCAGAAGCATCCACCGCCCGGTGCCAAGTGGATGGAGGCACATGACAAGGACCCTGCCAGGCCTGGCACGGGCAGGCACTCGGGGACAGCTGTGGATGACGCCCCGTCTGTCCCCAAGTCTGAGAACAGATGAAGGCTTTCACCCTAAAGGCTGAACGACACCACAGCCAGGCACGTGGACGAAGCGATCAGTTCGTCCTCACGAAGCTGTCTCGAAGGCGGACTAGGAAGACGGGGTGGTGAGGATGCGGAGAGCGCGGAGCCCTCCCGCACTGCGGGACAGGGCACACTCCAGACAAACGATCTGGCTGCTCGTCCAACTGTTAAACAGGGTTCCCACGTGACCATGCAACCCCACTCCAAGGTGGGTCCCCGAGGTTCTCACACAAGCCCGTGCACAGGGGTTCACGGCAACGCTATTCACAGTGGTCAAAAGCGGAAACGACCCACACATCCATCAGCAGATGAAGACAGGAACAGAGCACAGCCCATCCGAGCGGTGGGATGTTACTCGCCAGCAAGAGGAAGGAAGTGCCGATACCTGCCTAGGCGACACGGAAGCGCCTTGACCACCTGATGCCGAGAGACAGAAGCCAGCCACAGAACATCACTTGGAATGCAAGATTCGGAAGTGGGTTCGCCCCCTTGCTGCTTCTTGGGGTGGTGAGGGTTATAAAAGCACCAGCCGGTGACTACAAATAGAGCACCATACAGAAGAAAGCGGGCCCCCTGCAACCCCGACACAGCATCGGTTTGGGGGAGCGATCCCCCAGCCACCCTGGCACCAGGACTGGCTACAGAACCGCTCGGCTCGTGCAGAAGGAAAACGCAGACCGCTTTTCCGGAGTTCTGAAGAATTTCAAGGCGGCCACAGCAGAGCCATCAAACCAAGCACGGGGTCCCGTGAGAGCCAGCCCATCACGCACACACGGACACACACGTGTGCAGCTGCTTGTAGTCGGGAGCGTGCTGTCACGGCTGCTGCGCACACACCCGGTTCTTGCACAGCCACGGACACGCCCCACGTTGGGGAAGCTCGCTGAGCTCAGTCCGGAAGTTGCTTTGACGCAGCCTCTCCTGCAGACGGGCATGTAGGTTGTGTCCAAAGCGGATGACCCCACGTTTACTCATTGACCAGCTCATTCCACGGTGTCTGGAGCCCCCGCGGTGGGCCAGGCACTGTGCTGGGGTGGGCACAGCGGCTGCCCTCGGAACTAAGCAGGGAGGGAAATGTGCTCAGCGGGGACTGGTCGGGGAAGGCTTCTCAGCCATGGGGCCTTGGGGGAGGGGACAGCAGCTTCCAAGTGCAGGAGACGGGGACATAAGTGCTGTGTCTGAGGGACAGAAAGGAGGGCAGTAGTGCCGGACAGAGTGAGGGCGCAGCAGGGGACGTCCTACAAATGGCCTTTCTTTGGTGTACAGCTCTGTAAGCTTTAACACGTGTGTGGGCTCCTGTAACCCCCACTTCTGTTAGGATCCCGAGCAGCTCCCCGCACCCCAAAAGAATACCCTCGTGCTGCCTCCACCTCACTGCACTGAAACCAGAGGTGACTGCTCCCCTGGGGTCACGTGGCAATGTCTGCAGAGGTTTCTGGTTGTCACAACGGGGGAGGGGAGTTCCTGGCATCAAGTGGGAGGGGCCAGAGATGCTGCTAACACCTGCCAGGTACGTACGGATGGCCCCCCGCCAAGCAGGTCGGGTCCAAAACATCAGCGGGTCACACCCTCCCCACGCCCAGCACTGGCCTGCTCTGCTCCCACTTTGCATTTTCCAGGCATTTCACAGACACGAGCCCCCCAGTCCTTGGCCTCGGCTTCCTTCTGTCTGCTTGTCACTGAGACGAGCCCGGTTGGTTCACTCCTTTTTGGTGCCCAGCGGTGGTCCACAGCACGGGTGGACACGGGGGGTGGTTAAAGGACGCCTGGGCCACTTCTGGTCCGGGTGACCAGGAACTCCATGAGACAGTTACAGGCTCCCGTGCGGACCTGTTTTCGCTTCTGTGACAAAAGCAGAGTGCGGTTCGCCGTGTGTGTGGCCTGTTTCCCCACGGTCCCTGCACACTCCGGGGGTCCATCACACCTGCTCCCTGTGGAGACCGGAAGCTGTCCGAGCAGGCTCTGCTCCTGCTCAGCGCTGTGATGAGCAAGCCCCCTCCCAGGAGCGTTCCGTGAGGCAGAGGCAGGAGGGGTGCAGACCTCACCGCCATGCCCAGGCCCCCACTCCCGCTCTCCTCCACCCACGGAGGCCACCAGTCAGCTCCTTCCTCGCCAGCTTCGCTTGCAGCTCCTTCCAGGCGGCATGCTGCGGGCTCCTCAGAACTGTCTGCCTCCCTAAACAGGCAGCCTGGGAAGGCATTTGTGTAGCCCGTCTGCTTCCTTCCGCCGCGCTCGGGCGTGGGGGGCGGCCGCCTTGCAGCAGTGCGTGATGAGCCTCACACAACACGCCAGAGCACGCATCGTGGCGGGGCCCGAGGGAGAAACCCAGGGGCCTGCGAACTACGGCCCACAGGCCACACGCAGCCCACCGCCCGTTTCTGCACAGTTCTATTGGCACACAGCCCCGCGAACTTGTCCACATGTTGTCTGTCTGCGTTCACGCTCTAGCGGCCGAGTTGGGCAGCTGACAGTGATCGTCTGACCCACAAAGCCTGAAACGTTCACTCCCTGGTCCTGGTACAGAGCAAGTTTGCTGACCTCTCCCCTAGCCAACTCGAGTTCCACTTACTTCCGGACGTGTCAAGGAACTCATAAATTGTCCCCACGACAGAAGACCTATTGTCTATCCTGCAGGCTCGGGTGGCCCAGGTTTGGTATTTCTCTTAAGTGACACTCAACTCACTTCCCCCTCGTGTCAGGTTTGCCATCATCTTTCTCCCCCAAAATCAGAGTCCTTGTGCCCCTTTCACCTCCAGCTTCCGCTCCCCCCGGCCCAGGGCTGTGGCTAAGCCTCAGCCCTCGGCGAGGTGGTGCCGTCTGACAGTTAGAGTGTGGGCTCAGCAGCCGGTCAGACTCCCCAGGTTCAAATCCCAGCTCTGCTGGTTCTGGCCACATGAGCCACGGTGAGTCACTTAATACCCCTCATCTGGAAAATGGGGTTAATAACAGTTTCCACGTCGCAGGGTGGCTGTGAAGATTAGATGAGCTCATGCGAGTGAAGAGCTTAATTGCCCAACAGGCACCGTGTCCTCTGCTCAGCACATACTAATTGCTATATGTCACTGTCTCCTGTAATCTGCCCCATCGCCCAGTTAGCTAGGTGCTGTCGTCACCATCCCAAGGTACAGGTGAGGACACAGAGGCCTCTAACAGGTGACAGGGTTCCACATTGCGGCAGCTGCCGGAGACCCCTCCTGACAGTAGTCTAGTGGTCGCAAGATGCTGTCCAGAGTCAGGGCAGGGATTAGATGCTGTACCCCTGACTTGGTGCCCCTTCCCCACCGTTCCCAGGAGGGCCCTGGGGGAGGGGCCTGGGCCTGGCCCTGCCGGTTGGCATGGTTGCCTGGGTTACTGCAGGGGCAGAGTTTATCAACGGGCCAGTTGGACCAGTTGGGCATGTGAATTTCTGGACGTTTCGGGGATGATAGGAAGCAGGCGAGCTTAGCTTTTCTGAGACCATAGGCTGCTGGCTGTGAAGTTCTGTTTGTTTGTTTGTTTGTTTGTTTGTTTGTTTTACCCTGCCAGCGTGGGTCCCCCAGCATGGTGGCCAGCCGCATCCCCGGGCAGGCACGGCGACCATACAGACCTGAGCTCCAGCCCAGAGCCCTGAGGTCAAGCCCCTGGGATGGGCCCAGAATCTGTCTTTGCTCACAAGCTCCTTGGGCAACTTGGGGGACGGGCCCGGTGATCACACTCTGGCAGAGTTGTGCCCTGTGTTTTGAGCACCCCATTAATAATACGGTGGCTCCTTTCAGGTTCTGGGTCTGAACCTTTTTCTGTGAGATGTCTGTACCAGCACGAGGCCAGCGGGCCTGCGGGGGAGTCTGAGTTCTGCAGTCGGCTTGCTGGGCAGCCTGGCACCTCCCTGCCGCATGCCAACCCTGGGCTGCCCGTGGGCCCAGCACCCTGTCCGCACTGACGAGCGTTGGATATTAGGATTGCTGTTGATGTGTTTCATTGTCACAGTGACCCTGCCCAGGTAGCACCACTATGATTGACAACAGCTTACAGATGAGGAAACTGAGGCCGAGCAGGCCCAGTAGCGTGACCCGAGTTACTCAGCTCTGGGGACCCCCGGATTCTGCCTCCAGCTCCTCGCTCTTCGCTGGAAAGCCAGCCTTCCCACAGAGCGGTCCCCAGGGACCGGGCTCGGGGCAGCCTGTGACGGACGAGCGCCTGCCGGGTGCACGGCTGAGCCGAATAGATGGGCAGCGCAGGACCCCCAGCGTGCCGGAGGCAGCGGGCTTCCCTCGAGACTGGTTGAAGGAACCCGCGACACAGCAGTGGCCAGGGCTGCATCCGACTCTCATGGGCTCCTCCTTCCATTAAAATCAAAATTAATGTTTTTATGACAGTGTCGGTAAAAAGTCAAATATAATCCTGGCTAGATGAAAAATGAAGACATTTTCTCCCATCCTAAGCAGTTCACGCTTTGTCTTCTGATTGAAGAGACATGAAAACATGTTCATGGGTCCCTAAAAGTGCCGTGGCCCCAGGCCCTGCGTCTCAGCCCACGGAGTGATGCTGAGCTCTCCCTAAATGAGGAGCCAACAAATTGTCCTAGGTCACAGGGTCCCCTCCTCTCCCGGGTCCCCAGAAGAAATTGGGAGGCTCAGGAGGGCAGCATCCATGAGCCCTGCCTCTCTGACCCCAGAAGACGATGTGGTCTGGGTTCCCCACCTCTCCCTTCCGCCCGGTGGGCTTCCGCCTGCTGCTGCTGGCGAGCCCTGAGCTCCAGGACTGGAGGCCCCTTAGGCTCTGCCTCTCAGGACACCTCTGGGTTTTGGATGCCCTGTGCAAAGAGCCTCAGGATCCTGTCCCCAGATCCCTCTTCTTGATCATTCAGATGGGATCGGAAGGGGCTGCAGGGCGTTCACAGGGCTGAGGACTCCCCTCCCGACCCCTCCCAGCTGCCGGGGCCAGAGCATCCCACTTGGGCCGCACGCTCCGGGGAAGCGGGTTGGCCAGCGCCCCGCCCCCGGCACGGCTGGCTCCCAGGTGCCTGCGCTCTGCGATTGCTTCACTTCCTGTTTGTCCAGAAGCCAAAATGAGAGAAAAGAAGAGGCCTCGGTGACCCAGAGGCTGGGATCGGTCCTTCCAGGGCTGGGCGGGCCATGAAGGCCGGGATGGGGTTGGGCAATTGCGGCCGGGCAGTCACAAGTGTTTGCTATGGCCTCTCTTGTCACTTGGGCCTTGGTCTAGCCGGAGAGGTAGCTGGAATTAAGGTGTTTTCATAACGAACGGAGGAACATGCTCATGCTGTGGGTGTCCCAGGGGCAGCCGATGGCCCTGGGCCCAGAAAACCAAGAAGCCCCCTGTTTATGGGCAGGCTGTATCCCCTCCATTCTCAAGAGGCCCCGTGTGAGCTCCGTGCCTGCCCTGGGACCTTCTGGGATGGGCCTGCTGGTTCTGCTGCTGCCGCCGGTCCCTGTCCACAACTGTGTCCCGCGTCCACAGCACCACCCCCCGGGCCGCCTCGTGGATGCCTTGCTCCCTGTGCCTTTATGAATCCTTCCCGCTGTGGCCGGCCACAGCCCTGCCCAGCCGATCGCTCTGTTCTTCCGCTTCCCTGACATCCAGCTGCATGCGCTGAGGGTTCGGGGTTAACTGCCCAGACTTGAGTCAGCTGGACCGGGGTGTGGGCAGGGGAAGGTTAAAGGACCATCAGTAGAAAGATCAGTCTGGAAACAGACAAATGTGTCCCTAAGCTCCGTGGTTCCCTCCCACAGGGCTCAAGGCCTTCAGCGAGTAATTCTGGTTTCCTGACGCTCAGGCACAGGGGCACCTGCCAATGCAGGAGTGCCGCCTCGACAGGAAGGAAAAGCAGCAAAGCCCGGGAGCCAAAGCGTCATACAATTCAGCTACATTGTCTAACTCCACTTGGCAAGACCCAGCATCCACCCCAGTGAAAGGAAACCATTTGCAGCTCCAATCACAAAGGGCCGAATGCCGCTAACGTGTAAAGATGGCGAAGACCAATGGCAGCTGGTGCGAAGAGATGGGTCACATGGAAGAAAGTGCACAGGGCACACCCGAGCATGGCTGCACCTCTCACGCAGGAGAGGGAGGCAAAGCCCAAGTACAAGAGTCCGTTGGTCATCGTCAGATCACCCGAGAAGGATGAGTTTTTGAGAACGTGTGTGGACAAAGACGGGGAGACAGGTGCCCTGTGAACTGCTGGTGGGCTTGAAGGAATTGACCTCTAAGGAGGGCACATTCACACTATCAACAGCCCAGAGGGACAATTGATCCGATAGCCACCCTCACTCACGTGGACAATGATATGTGCCCTGAGCTTTTCCACAGCAGCCTTGCTTATGGGAACAGATGAGGAAACACCTAGACATCCATCCCTGAGTGGGGGCCTGGGTAAGTCACTCTGGGCAGTAAGAACACAACAGGGAGAGTAGCAGTCATCACAGCCCTCACTAGGGATGTGTGCTCTGAGCCAGACCCTCCCCCGGCCCCTGCTACTCAAGTGTGGCCCAGGGACTCGCACCACCTGCACCGCCTGAGGGCTGGTTGGAAATGTAGATGCTGAGCCGCCCAGCCTCCACCCCCGACCTGCAGAATCAGAATCTGCATTTTAACAAGACACACAGGTGGGCCTAAGTGGGTTAAGGCACTAGTTTAAACTCTTCCCATATGAACTCATTTAGTCTCAGAACCATCCAGGGACCCAGGCCCTCTTAGGACCTGCGGGTGGCAATGAGGAGCCAGCGCTCTGAAAGGTAAAAAGAATCGCACAGTGACGAGCAGCAGAGCCAGGCTCACTCACACGCACCGCGCAGTGGCCTTTAAATGGACGAGGAAGCTCTTCAATGGCCGCCAAGGACCAACCTCCAAGCTACGTTGTCGGGTGAACAAAAGCTGAAGGTGAAGATGTTGCTAATACCCTGCCACTGTGGGAGGAAAATGCAAAAGGTGAGCTGACTCTATATGTAATTGCTTACATACCAGGAGACCACCTCTGAAAAGATACCCAATGACATGAAAACAGTCATTGCCTGTGAAAGGCGGAACTCAGCAGCTGGGGGAAGTCACGGGGGAAGCTATTCACTGTTGCACACATCTGCACCTTCTGAATTTGGAGCCATGGAGACACTGTTTAGTGTTGCAACTGGGAGGTGCTGCTGGCATTTGGTGGGTAGAGGCCAGGGATGCTGTTAAACATTCTGCAATGCACAGGGCACCCCAGAATGTCTTGTGTCCTGAGGCTGAGGAGACTACATTAGCATGTGTCAGGTTGATATGTGTTCAGGCCTCACCTGGGTCTCTCATTCAAGTTCAGGTTCTAATGCAGCAGCGCTGGGATGGGCCAGAGAACTTGCATTTCTAACCCTGCTGGAGGACCACACTTTGAGCAACAAGGCCTTATCCATCCAGCAGTGACCAACTGTGTCATCGTCTTGTGCAGACGGACAATGGGCTGCTTTGAGTTTGGATCAGAAGGCTGAACACTGAGTACTGGTTGAGGAGGGAGAAGGGGAAGCCTTTTCTTTCTCTTTTTTTAAAGATTTTATTGTTTTTGACAGACAGAGAGACAGAGACAGAGAGAAGGGGAGGGCCCAGAGCATTCTCCACAGTTGTATGTCATCAGTTTTTGACATGGTTTCATTCCACACAGGTGGGTGGGGGCCACACAGGGCAGGAACCAGGCTGGGAGCCTCCTGCGTGGAAGGCACACCCCCTCAAGCCAGGGACGGAACGGGGGTTGAGAACTGAACGGGGGGCCTTCTGCATGGGAAGCACACCCCAGTTCAGCATATGGGTCCGCAAGGGCTGGGGCCAGGACTTGATTCTCAGGCTCCGGGGCTGCAAAGCGAGCGCTCAACCCGCTGAGCCCTCCCAGCTTCCCCAGGAAGCCTTTTCTTGATGGAAACTAGCATGCACGCTGCTGAGATCCTGCATAAGGTCAGGAGTACAGGCTGCACCGGAACCAGCTGGGCCAGTGGCAGGGGACTTACCGTCTAAAGTTTCCACGGACAGCTGCAGGCCCAGGTTGTGCCGGGGGTTGACCACCCAGTGGTTGCTGGTGGCTGTGATGTCAAACACCAGCCAGCCCTCCTCCGAGGCCCAGAGGGTCCGGCTGTCAAGCAGGAACAGGTCCGACTCCCTACAAGAGAGGAAGGGAGACAGAGGCTCCAGGTCAGTCACCCAGTCATCCAACCAGCCACTGAGGCAGATGGGGACCATGTGGGCTGAGGGAGGCGGGAGGCGAGAACCGGGCTGCCAGTCCCCCAGAGGTGGGCGCATCAGACCACGGTCCAGGCACAGAGACCCCTTAGTAGCTGTGGTGCAGAAGAGGTATACAGGGATACCCACAGGAAGGCAGGAATTACACAGCCTCCATGTTGCTGCCTATCTCAGGGAACAGAAGTTCACATCTGCTGGATCACTCACTGTTTGCCAGCATTGTCCCAAGTGTTCTACACACAGTCTCTCATTCAATTCTCACAACCCTCCGCTGTAGGAATATGACCATCTTCACTGAATACACAGTAAAACAATGACTTGTCCCAGGTCAGTTTGCCAAGAAGTTGCCAAGTTGGGGCTTGACAACCAGTGCAGGCAATCTTCACTTCCAGGCCACACAACTTCTTCATGAGTCCAGGGTTAGGAGGTGGGTTCTTAGACGAACACTATTAACAGAGGTGGCCCTGGAATTCTAGCTTCCTTGGATTTTATAGTCGCAAAATGGGTGAAACCACAATTGGACTTGTAGTGGATGGAAGATGGATGGATGGATGGATGGATGGATAGGAGGATGGATGGGTGGATGGATGGGAGGATGGATGGGAGGATGGATAGGTGGATGGATTTTTACATTCCTAGATAGAATTCTAGTATATAAGGTATCAAAATGTCTCTTTCACACTTACAAGTACTGAAAGTTTCCATATTTTGAGTCCTTTATTAGTCAGTCAAAATATTTGGGCCCCTATGTTGTGCCAGGCGCAAGGCTACAATGATGATCAACACCCACCCAGTCCCTGCCCCCGGGTGCTGACTAGCTCTAGCATACTTGGAGTGATCTATTTTTCCTGAGGTGGAAGGTGAATGTTCTCTGTTCACAAGGAAGGACATGCGATAGAGCAGCTTTTTGTTGAGCTCTGAGCTGCAATGCCTGACCAGCATCATGTCACCGAGTCCTTACGATAACTTGATGAGCTGGACAATATTAGTACCTGTGCCATCATGCAGATCTCAGAACTGAGGCTCAGGGCGGCAGAGCTGTTTGCCTGGGTTACCCATGGCAGGACTGGAACCCGACCAGGTGACCTAAGAGCCCGAGTTTACGACCACACATGAAGCCAGTGCTTCTGGACACGACTTCTGCCAAATTATTGTGCTATAACCCCTAAGCCATCAGCTGGAGCTAAGGGGCAGGTGTCCCCTTTAGATGATGTGCCCACCTCCTATCAGCCCTGTCCTCAACCTTCCCTTCTGAAACTACTGCCAGTCATGCCCATTAGTTGTCCCTGTGTGGCCCGGGAATCCCCCAGTTTGAGAGGCTGGCCAAATTAGAATTCTGTTACATGCCATAACACATTGGGCACTTATCAGGCACATTAGTATGTACAAGAATCATGAGGAGGCACGCAGGCACTAAACTGGTAGTGTTAGCCTTAAGCATACTGTCCCTCAGAACCCACTGGAAGTGTGGTGAGAAATTAAGAGGTCACTTGGAGAAGCCCCGGGTGGGATGATGAACCAGGCCCAGACACAGACAGGAGCCAAGGCAGATGTGTGGATGTAGGCTGCCCCATCATAGCTACTGAAGGAATGAACTTGAGCTATAGTCCCCTCTTCACACTCTCCATCCAAAAGTCTGGGGGCAGAGAATCTAACAGACCTAGTTGAGTCCATGCCCAAGCGCTTGGCCATGGGAGGGCAGGGGCATTCAACGGTGATGGACAGCTTCACCAAGACCAAAAAATGGAAACAGGGGTTCACCCTACCCCGCCATCCCATAAGTCCCCCCTTTTATGTAAAACTCAACAACTGGAAGAACTAAATTCAGATTCTTAATTCTATTACACAACGTGTGTGAATGGAACATGAGTTATGACCAACAAAACAGTACGTTGTGTCCTGGCCAGCCAAACCGAAGTCCCTGATGATCTGTAAGAAACTCCCTTCTTCAGAAGGATTAGGGAAGCAAAGAAGTCTTTTTAGAGCCACAAAGGATTTCAAAGACCCTAAATTTGACTCTCATGTCCAAACCAAGTAAAAACCACGAGCTGACCTCCCATGGCCTGTTCACGTCTCTTCCTTCCCTGTGTCCTTCCACAGGGACTCTCAGAACCAGCTTGGGGGACATTCACACCAAAGTTAACCTTACAAACAAGTTTTTCCTGCTGTCCGAAACTCCATTGTGTCTTGCTCGATAACTTTCGTGGTTGTGGAGAGCTACGAAGGTGGTCAGTGAAGCCACCAGCTGTCCTCAACAATGTGATGAGTGAGCCCAAACAAAGCCCCACTGAGTCCCCCAGGGCCCCTGTAGGAACATCCACACCACAGCACAGAAGTCGCACACTGGGGTGGTGACTTGGCTGGAGCATTGTTGTTTGTCGGAAAATGTGACCAGATATCTGGAGAGGCCCCGATGAGCGGTAGAACAATGAACAGCAACGCAGGGAACAGAATCAGGCCTTTGAGGAGTGACAGCCTTGCCAAGCGATACTAAGCGTTCTCCTATTACAGGCCGGGACGCCGAGGGCCACATGCTACAGGCTGGCGTTGACTCCCTTGTGAATCAACGTGAATGCACCAGTTGCCCTGCTTGGAAGGGCCCAACCTTCTTCATTCGAAGGCCTGCGGACAGGAGCGCCTTGTTGAGGTCGGGAGAGCGAGACACTCACCCAGGCTTTGCCTCTAGGCGGAAGGCCCAAGAGTGGGGCTGACCCACGTGAACAGGACAAAGGAGAAATTATTCAGCGGCCACGTCCAGATGGACAGGTGGCAGTTTCTAGCTGCCACCGGAGTATCTCAGAACACAATGGTTCTTACAACCGGGAGGAACTGAACAAGTCCTTTGTGACTTTTTCGTTTACCTTGGACACACTGACCCTCCCTGTCCCCGGGACCCCGCCCAGGTGAGGACAGGTGTGGGACAGGCTCAGCGTGAAGGGCCTTTTGCCTGCCCCAGAATCTAGGGGCTTTCCTGGTGCCAGCTCTCTGAATCTCCCCACCAGTGAGATTATCGTCCCCATTGTACAGAGGAACAAAGTGAGGTTCAGAGGGGAAGTACATGAGCCCTGTCACCTCCGTGACGCACCCTTTCATCCAGGGGCCAGAGGCACAGAAAGTGCTTGAATCCTGCGTGATGCATGTTATCGTCACAACGTTGTGCGGGACAGAGAAAATTCTAGAAGCGCATGAGATCTCAGTGATGGGGCAGAGGGAAGGCAAGGAGGTCAAGCCAGCTAACCCCTGAGGCTCTGTGTCCTCCTCTGGAAAGTGGGGATAATGCCACTTTCTTCAGTGACTGGGAGGAACCAAGTGAAGACCAAGGCGGAAAGGGGGAGGAGCCTGTTAATGAGCATGGAGTTTCCTTTTCAGGGGCGAAGCCAATTCTAACCCTGAGTCGTGGTATTTGTCGCACACTTCTGAATATCCTCAGAAAAAGTCCCCACTGAATTATACACTTTACAAGGGTGAGTTGTGTGGTATGTGCATGATCTCTCAATAAATCTGTATTTCTTTCTTTTAATGGATAAAGCCAACAGTAACCCCAGATCTAGAGCAAGACATTATGACGCTGACAGTATTGTTAAGGTTTACACACCTATTCGTGAAAAGCTGCCAAGCTCATACCCCAGAGTTCCAGTAACAACTGCCTCGCGTGTGTTGCTTCCTTCCACACATACATCCGGGTCGTCTCAATTCTGCAAGCACATTTCTATTTCTACAGGAAGCGAGATCCATCGGGGTCCACCTATTTCCATGTCCGCCTACGGAACACCCCTGGGCGAGGTGTGGGGGGCCTGGCTCTTCTCCTCATTGGGGTGTGGACGGTACCCCCTCCCCCCGCCCCAGCCCAGAGGCCTGGGGGTCCACACGTGGCCTTTGTCCCCTTTCTCGCGCTGCTGCCCCTTCAGGAAATGGCAGCAAGCAAGGCCCGAAGCTCAACGTCTCCCCTCCTGAAACCCAGAGCCCCGCTCTCTGGGAGGCGTGAACCTCCGGTGACCCCAACTCGGTGGCGGTGAGGGATGTTAATATTTAACCAGCAGTCTGAGGACAGAGTGTTGCTGGGGTTTGCGGGTTCCTCTCCCAGGGGCACCCATGAGGATGGGTGACAGCTAGTCCCCCGGGAGAAGCCGGGGGCGCCGCACATACCCCAAGAGCAGGTCTCTGTCCAGCGCCTCTCAGCCCACCTTCCCCTGGAAAGTTCCACCACAATGGAAAAGTGGGTATTTTTAAACCTCCAACATGGGAAGGTGGAAAGTCCTTTTTTTTTTTCCCCTCTGGCTCCGTAGAGACTATTTAGAGACTGTGGTCTCCAGGGTACGCCAGGGGCAGCAAGGTCCCCACGTGGGAAGCAGGCTGTCACCCTCTGGACCGAGGTCTCAGGGCACTAACACTCTGTGCACATGCGTGCACAAACACACTCACACACACACACAGCTCTAGGGAATCCAGCCCAGAACCGGGCAGCGCGGCTGGATGGGAAGTCGGAGGATTCCTCGGGCCCTGAGGCCCTTCTGGCAGGAGCCACAGGACACACGGACTCTGGGTCACCCGGCATCCACTGCCCTGGCACCTGGGACAGTCCCTGTCTTGTCCTAGGCCCCAGTTTCACTCGTGTTCCCTCTTCTGTTGCAGGACGGTGGGGATGACACCTGCCAGAAGGTCCCAGGCGTCCAGGTTTTCACAACCGGACTAGAGCTTGGACACCCACCCCCCACCCCCACCCCCGGGAGCTTTTCAGCTCCGAGGAGCCGTTTCTGTCCTGTGCTCATGCCCGGCTGGCTGTGTGGGAATTGGGACCCAGCTCCGGGCCTCCGTCCAGAGTGTGATGGAAACTCTTTTGCTGTCAGTCCCAGACCCAGCTAGATCCGCCCCCGGCCCAGGGGGCCCCTCAGACACATTCAATCACCTTCAGGAGCAGACGCAAGCCGGGGTTCGGAAGGGCCCCATTCGGCGTCGCCCAAGGTCACTCTCCAGGCGGCATGGCTGGTCCTGGAGGCCTGGACACCCCAAAACTTTGTCCTGGGCCCCTCCTGTGCACCAGCTTTTGAGTGACATCCTCTCACTTAGTCCCTCGTCTTCCAAAGAGGCACATGCAATCACGACCTCCACTTTACAGGTGAGACAACTGAGGTACAGAGTAGTTGAAGTGTCCTCAGCGAGTGGCAGGCCCCCAACAGGAAGTGACATGAGGCTCAGGGAGCTATCAGTCACCTCAGTGCCCCCAGCCAGAAGCCCCTCCCAGGGTTATAGGAGGGGAAGAGAAAGACAGAACTTGTCTGGCCCAGTGCCCAGGGACCCTCCATCAAAGACAGCAATGAACTTCAGAGTCTACGGCAGGCAGAAGGGTAACCCCTGCCCCCGGAGGACCACATTCGGATCCCCAGATGCGAAGGATTTGTTGTCTTTGTGGTCATGGGGGCTTGGCAGGTGTGATGAAGTTAAGGATCCTGACATGGAAGAGGATCCGGGGTTCTCCAGGTGGACCCCATGTAATCACAAGGTCCTGATCCGTGAAAGAGGGAGGCAGGAGGGTCAAAGGAGATGTGAAGACAGGCGCAGAGGTCAGAATGATGGGGCTCCCGGGAGGGGCCCCGAGCCAAGGGCTGCAGGCGCCTCTGGACGCCAGAAAGACAGGGAAGCCGTTCCTCCCCCCGAGCCTGCAGAAGGAGCCGGCCCAGGCACGTCCTGACGGCAGTCCGGACCTCCAGACCCGTAAGAGCCAATCTGTGTTGTCTCAGCCACTCTGTTTGTGGTGACTTGTTCCAGTAGCCCTAGGAGCCAATCATGTCACTCCTTGAAATCCTCCCTGAACACGTCCCGTGTCTCAGGGGCTAGGAGCCAGAGGTCCAATGGCAGCCAGAGACAGAGCTTTGGGCCCAGAGGCAGTGAGAGCATCACACGATGAGTAAGGGTCATTCCACCCTCATTCGGGGGCGGGAAGGAGTCCTCTGGGGGCTGAGGGTGTTCGGGGAGGACACTCCTTGGGCCACGTCTCCCGAGGGAGGGCAGAGGGGTGAGCAGGGCTAACACAGCGAGGAGGGCAGGAAGGGCATTCGGGCACAAGGAACAGAATGTGCAAGGTGTGACGAGAGAGGCTGATGAGCAGAGGGAGCCGGTGGGCAGCGGCTGGAGCCTGCAAGCCCTCTGGCCACTGGAAGGTTCTGCTCCTAAGGGAGCTGGGAAGCTGGGAAGAGCATTAAGCAGGGGGTGGAACGCATCAGCTTCACCCCTAGCGGTTGCTGCCCGACTGTCCCCCAGCCCTGCTCTCCTTCTCCCACCCTCACCCGGCCGCGTTCTGGAAAACTGCAGGGCTGGACCTTTTTAAATCCTGCACGCTGAGCACTGCTCCTGGGGCTGGAGAACATTCCTCAGAAGACCGAGGGCAAGAGAGCGAGCGATGGAGCAGCCCACGTTCCCAGGCTCACATGATGTCACAGAGCAGAGCAGGCACGTCGCTGCTCCGGGTGAGTCAGGCTGGGAAGCCAGCCCCGCGCACCTGGAGACAGACGAGCACGCAAACACCAGCCCTGCAGGGAAGCCGGGAAGGAGATCAAAGGAGCCAGGAGGAAGTCGAGCGTGGGGCTGAGAGGAGGCTCGGGGCCAGGGAGGGCCCCTCCTGAGCCCCAGGCTGGGGAGGACTGGGCCCAGGTCCCAACACCCCACCTCCAGCTTCAGGGAATGCCCTGCCTCTCCACCAAGTCACCAAACAGTCCCTGGCGTCCCCAGAACGGGAAGGTGAAGTCAGGGAAGTCCGAGGCTTTTTTTAACCTCACTTTAAGACTATCCAGGAAGACTAAAATTAAGTCACTGGGGAGAAAGGTGGAAAAACACACAGACGCACCATGGCCTCCTCTGACAGCCAGAGCTCCTGCCACCAGCCCACGCCTTCCTCACCCCATGACCGTCTGTCTGTCTGTCTGTCTGTCTCTTCCCTCCCCCTGCCCACCACCTGGGCATTCACCAGAGGGCCAAGGACACTCCTGTCCAGAGTCCAGGAGGCTCGTGTTGTCAAAGTGAGGAAGGAAGTAAGCAGCCATGAAAATCCTGGCCTCAGTTTCCCCATCTGCAAGACGAAGAGTGGAGTTTTTCAGGGTCTTGAGAACGGCCTCGCGTCGGCAGGGTATCCACGAGAGGAAATGAGGGGCTCAGCCATCAAGACAGCTCCGTGTTTCCAGAAGGTGGGGGAGCAACACATGGTCACTGCTGCTGAGAGGTTTTCTATGCACAGTAGCTCCTTAAAGGCTCTGAGAAGTCCTGCTGCAGAGAAATGCCTGTCCCAGCAACGGTGTGTGATACAGAGGCTCTGGAACATGTGTGGACACATGGATCAGAAGGGCAGGGGGTGGAGGAGCCCAGGGAGAAGTGGAAGGCTCCCCCCAACAGGGGTGCAGCCTCCATTAGGAGATACTAGTCAGCAGGTCTGAGTGGGGCACAGGATCCTCTGTGATGAAGTCCCCAGCCAGGGTGCCCCCTGGGTCACACTTTGGGTAGTCAGGGGTGTAGGCAGGACAGCGCATAACTTTGGATCCTTGGCAAGTTACAGTAAAATCCCGGGGAAGTGACCCTGGGATTTTACTCTGTCATCCAGGTTCCTTTGTTTGCCAAGTGGGGACAGCAGCGAGGACTGTTTTCTGAACGACCGACTAGGATGAGATAGTCACCTGTCAGGACAGAGCCAGAGGCTCAAGGCTACGGAGTGAGACCGCATGGTCAACGTCAAATCTCCCACTGGATCTCAGCTGCCCGGCCCTAAAGCTCACAACCACGTCGTTCTGACCCTCATCAAGATACATCTTAGAAAATGGCACTTTCCTTAGCTCTTAGGATACGAAGCCCCAGTTCCCTAATGTCTTTCATAAGGAGGGAGACTATGTCCCTGATGGTCCAAACTGGGGAAGTTCTGGGGGAGAAAGGAGGCACTGTGATTGCTCTAGATGGTGGTCTGTGCCCTCCCCCACACCCCCTCTCCCCTCACTGTCCTCCCACCCAGCCCCCAAGGCTCCCGACATCGGTACCAGACGCCAGCCGACCACAGGCCTTTGCACACGCTGTTCCTGCTGAGGGGCATGCTGTTCCTGAGCCTGTCACCTCCTCCAGCTGCTCAGGCAAGCGGCCCCGGACACCCTAACGCACGCATGCCCATTAGACACCCTCGAGCCCCCTTTGTCCAGCACTGAGGCTGGTGTTTACACCTGTTCTGCACAGTCCTCTGGGGTTTCCCCCTTTCCCCACCAGATTTTAAGTTCCTTGTGGGCAAGAAGCCGTCCTCCTTTTCCGGCCACAGCCATAGCTGAGCACCCACGAGACAGCAGAGCTCAGCGCGGGCCTCAAACACACGCACGTTCGATGGAGGCGCTGCTCTCTTCCGCTTTCTTACCAGCCAGAGAGGTCTTCCGGTGCCGCTCTCTGTAGTTTGTGTTTGTAAAGAGCGGATTTTTTTTTTCAAATGACTCAGGTGCCTCTAGTTGCCTGGGGCCTCAGCCCACGGGTCACGCACACTCGTCAGCCCCCGGGCATCCCCCTGCCCCGCCTTCCGCGGGCCTGCCTGTGTAATCAGGGGGTTGCAGACTTACTCCCAGCAGACCCCCGTGGGGAGCTGCCGGCCGCGTGGGGGTTCAGCCCGTCCAAGTTTGTGCCTTCCCTTCCTCGGGACTGGCTCCTTCACCTGCACGTATCAGGGGGCACCGGGAGGACAGAGATGGGCAGGGACCTGCAGCTGGGGAGTGAGCCCACCTCAAATTTACCTGTGGACCCGACTCTTGCTCCCCCAGAATGTCCACTCAGCCTCCCAAGGGATGAGACGTGAGACACGCTGCTGGTGACAGCAGTGCGGAGCCAGCTGCGGTGAGACACAACGACCTCTGGGGTCGCCCCAGAAGAGCCAGGCAGGCCCCGTGGAGCGCGCTGGGCATCTGCGGGCGGCTGGCAGGCTGGAGGTGGGCGGGCGAGACGCCCAGGAAGGGAGACTCACCCCCCGAGACGTGGCCTGGGGGGCCCCATTTCCTCCAGCCTCCAGCTCCAGACCAAAATAGAATGAGGTAAATTCAGCCTCTTCACGCACATGCAAGGAGTAAACAAACCCACACAAACCCACACAAACACTGCGGTCTCGCTGGGTCGTCGTTCCGACCCCCTCCCCCTTCTTTTTAAAGAACCACAGGCTGTTTTCTGATTCCAAACCTGAGGCAGAAAAGTGAAGTGGCAGCCGGCAGACCTGGGAGAAAGGACATGAACCTCCCGGTGGAGTTCGCAGGCAGAAGCGTGGATCACCATGGCCAGATTCAAGGTTTCCGAAAGCCAAGGACAGATCGGAACAACTCGAGGCGGGGGCGTCTGAGACTTCATGCTGACTGCGGGTCCTTAAACCAGCGTGGTGGCGAGGAGGAGGGAGGCTGGGGGCACGGTCCCTTCAGTGAGCACTGCTGTGCCCCGTGCCACGCAGGCTCCATGCCACTGACCCCTGACCATCCTGCTAGGCAGATACCCTTATCTTCTATCACGTTTCAGGGGCCCCCCAGGAGCAGATCTGGAGTCAAGGACTTGAATGTAAGTCGTTTGCCTGAGAGGTGACCCCAAGAACCACTTGAAGGGGGATGCAGGGATGGAGGGAAAAGGCCAAAACAAGACGCAGTGGGTGTCTCTGTGTTGCCAGAACACACAGCTCAGCGTGGGGCTACTCAGGGCACGAGGGTCCAGCTCCCAGCACACACAGTCGTGGGCCTCCTGCAAGATCCCCCTGGGGTGGATTTTGGGAGGGGAGTGGCTGTCCTGAGATCTTCCTGCCCCGGGATCAGGACTTGGGGCCCCGCACATGTCTCCCTAGGGGTTCAGGCCCGGGCACACGTAACCTCGGAGAAAGCTTTCAAGGAGGGTCCCCAGTTGGCCTCCCGTGACAAGGACAGGCTTCTCCCAGGGCCCCTCCTTCTCCCTCAGCCCCACTTGCAAACCTGACTCCTAAGCCCCCTTCCTCCCCCACTGCCCCCGGCGGTGGGCCCAACCCCAGCAACAGAGGCTGAGCCGACATCACCGAGGGGATAAGGAAACTGCTTGTGGGCCCAGGTGTCTTCTTTGAAGCGTCCCCAGCTAGACTCTGCAGGAGAGCCAGAAAAAAACACCCTCTCCCCTACAAGGCCCTTACAGTCCAGTTTTCGCTCGAGAAGCCGTACTGTCAGGACCAGAGGCCCACAGAAGCCCGTGAGCAGGTGCAGGGCTGGAGCCCTGAGCGGTTCGAGAGGGTGCAGAGAGGTAAGCAAGACAAACAGGTAGGCAGGAAGAAGACCAGGTGGTGGAGGCATGGTCAGGGCCCACACCCCAGGGGCTTGTCCAGAGAACAGTACCCCAGACCCCTCTCCCTGGCCCCCCGGCTCCAGGGAGTATCTGTTCCCAGCTGCCAGCACCCACGTTACCTGTCACCATCCAGGTTACAAATGCTGGAGACCGACACCCCTCCCTCCACCCCAGTGCTTCTCACCCAGGGGTGAGGCTGTCCCCTAGGGGGACACGTGGCAAGGTCAGGAGACATTCTGAGCCGTCAAAACTTGGCCGTATCTGCCCACCCTGAACATCAGTAGTGCCGAAGCCTAGAATGCCTGCCATAATGATTGATGGGTGGGGCGTGGGCTCCCTGACCCCTGACCGGCACAGGGGTGCCACTCTGCCTCCAAATGCCCCCGCAGAAGGAGGGAGCCTAAGTCACCCTCAGGGGTCTCTGCATGGCACGGCCCCCTGGCCTGGCTGCCCGCCTGCCTTTCCAGACACACATTCCCACGCTCCCCTGTTTTCTAGAAACCTTTTCTCATCGTTCACTTTCGCACACGAGCCTCGTCTCAGGGTCGTCTTCAGGGGAACCCAACCTGAGACCGGGGGTGGGGGCCAGCAGGCTTCACTCGCTGGCAGCCTCGCTCGACTAGGGGTCACGTCCAGGTTGGCAGGAAGGCATGCTGCTATCCATGAGCAATGCCTGCCTCGGGTCCCAGGTCGGGGGTGGTGGCGTGCGTGGCGGCATGCGGGCCAGGTGTCAGCTTTCCTCCCTCTGGGCTTGGATTGGCTACACGGAAAGCCGTGGGCATGGCGGGGACCAAAAGAGAAACGCAGAAAGAAAATGGGCTTGACGGCGGCTGGCCGTCGGAAGACAAAGTCAGAACCCGTGTTGGGAAGAACCTGAGCATTTACCCGGAGGCCTACGTCCGCCCTGCCTCTGGAGTCTCCGAGGACTCCCGTAAGCGCGGATGACTCCTGTAAAACATTATCCTCGAGCGCGCCTGCATTCTCCATCCTCTCGGAGCTCACATCTGAGCAGGCGCTATTCTTCCCAGCTACAGATGACCGCTCATGACCAAATTGAAAAATATTAATTCTCTTTGTCTCCTGCCAAAAAGGCTAAAGCAATTACAGGCCCTGATATGAAACACAGATGTTAATACATTTGGAAAAATAGGCTCCCAGAGGCGAGCAGAGGTCCAAGAATGAAGTGCTTTTGGAATTGAAACGCCGGGTCAAGTTCTCCAGCCGGCCCCCAATACTAACGCCCGTGCTCCCCACAGCCATCCCGTGCAGGGAGCCCAGGGCCTGCACAATGCTTCCCTCATCTTCAGACCAGCACCGATCCACCCTCGGGTCCCCACCGGCACACAAGCTGTAAAAAACGTAATGATCGCCATCACAGGGGAACTTCCCTAAGAGCGAGAAGTATTATAATTGTGGGCACTGTTCACTTTTTGGAAATTGGGCTCAGATGCTGGAGAAAGATTGCAGACAAGGCGCGCTCGGGTTTCAGTTCTGGAAGACAGAACACGTGGGTGGGTTCGCTGGATGGACCGGCCATGTCTGCAGACGCCAGGAGAGCGAGAGGCAGGGGTCAGTGCTCCTGGGCTCACACTCACCCGTATGGGGCTGTGGCAGCGGAAACGCCCCGGTGCCAGATCCAGTCAACTGAAGAAGCCCACGCCCTAGGAGGCCGGATCCTTCTTTTTGTCCATCCACGCACATGTGTCTGAGTGCCTACTATGTGCCCGTCTCCAGGTACAAAGGACACATGGGCACTTCTCTGCCTCAGTCTCCCTGTGTAGAAAATGCAATTCCCACCGTTACCCGACTCCGAGGATTGCTGTGAAAGGAAAACGTGCACCCACCAGCCAAGGGAGATGAGCAAACGGGCCTGGAATACACGCATCCTTTCCTTAACCCCAGAGATGGTGTTGTGCCTCCGTTTCCTCGTCTGTTCAACGGGGTGGGTGATGGTAGCTCCCTCGGGGGTTGTGATAGGAAGGAGTACAGAATGTCTGTTGCATGCTGAGTGCTCGCTACCATCACCTTTGTCATCATCACCGTTCACGGAGGCAGCCATTCTGTCTCCTAGCTCAGAGGTGTTATCAAAAAAAGAGACCGGCGGGGATGGCACAGTGAATTTCAGAGGCAACGGCCCAATCGATCGAGACGTAAACGAGGCAGCCCCGGGAAGCTGGGATGGCTCGGCGGGTTAAGCGCTCGCTTTGCGGCTCAGGGGGCCGAGGGTTAAATCCAGGCTCTGGCCCATGCAGACCCATATGCTAAACTGCTTCCCATGCGGGAGGCCCCCAGTTCAGTTCTTGCCCCCCTAGTTCAGTCGCTGGCTCGAGGGGGTGTACCTCCCACGTCGGAGGCCCCCAGCCCAGCTCCCACCCTGCGCTGCCCCTGCCCACCTGTGTGAAATGAAACCATGTCAAAAACAGTACAATTATGGAGACTGCTCTGGGCTCTCCCCCTTCTCTCTGTCTCTGTCAAAAACAATAAAATAAATCTTAAAAAAAAAGGGGGGGCCGCCCCTTCCCACAAGGCAGGTCTGCGAGGTGACCACTTCACGGTACATGTGCTCACCTTGACTTTCAGTCAAGCATTACATCCACGCAGAGTGATGGGAATAGAGCAGACATGGAGGAAGTGCCTGGTAAGTGGCCCTGGGTGTCACCATTTGTAGTCCCCTCTCCCAGAAAGCCATCTAGACGCTCATGGCCGGCTGACCTTGGGGGAATCCTAGCTGCCACTCACCAGCCCTGCCCACGCCCCATATGCTGCTGGGTGGGGAGGACAGGCATCTCCAGCCCCATTTAACCGGTACAATGACTCGTCCAAGGTCTCTCAGATCCTCAAAGGAACAGGACAGAGCGGAGAGCAAGTCCTTTCTGGGAAGCTCTACAAATTCTCAGTGCCGAGGTGATCCCCGGACCGTCACCCCAGCACCTGAAATTTCACTCATGACCTGGTTTTGAATTCCACCCTCTAGGGTGTGGCCTCGGCGGGGTCATCGGACCTCTGTGCCCCTGGGGCCTCACCCACAGGGCGAGAAACCCTGGACTGCTCAGGATTCCGGTGAGGCATGAGGCTGGATGCGTGTACCTGGCTGAACGCCAGCCTCGTCCCTCACAAGCGCTCAGCAACGGGATCTGTCCCTAGTGACGCCCTGCCCGCCTCCCGCCACTCCATATTCGCCCATGAAGCCGGGCATGGGATGGGTTATGGAAGGAAATAAAAGGCACAAAGATCAAAACAACCACTGAGGCCCCCCAGATGGCCTCAGCCCGCAGGACAGGAAGTCCAGGGGCCATGTGTCTCCAGGACATGGCGCAGAACAGCCCGACTGCAGTGCGACCAGCAGCGCCTGGACCGGACCCGCTTCTCCCAGCGTGACCCCCGGGGCCCATGAGAGGACCCCCCAGGGCAGCTGAGAGGTGTTAATGGCCCTTCCCTCCTGCTCAAGCTGGGATGTGGGATGGGCTCTCAAGAAAGTTAGCAAGGACCATGCCCAGAGTCCTTGACCAGCCACCTGCTCTCTGGCGTGCTCTCCTCTGACCTTCCAGAACATTCCAGCAGTGCTCTGGCAGCCAGCTGCTTCCTCTTTGCCCTTGAAAAGGCTCCTGGGGAGCTGAACCAGAAACTCCTGGGAAAGCAGCTCCAAACCAGAGCTCACGCCCCGGAGGCTGAGCGAGGAGCTCCGGGCGGTTCCAGGGCCGGAGCCCAAAGGGATTTCTACTCTCAGCCTGCCACTTCCTTGTGCCCCTGAGACTGTCCCTCAGGGCTGGGACCACCCCTTGGGCTCAGTCTTATGGGAGAACAATCGTTGTCTTTGAGAGAACAGGCAAAGGGGCACGCTTCTCAAGGAGAGAGTTCTCCCCTTCAGCTGCGTGGGCCTGAGGTGGCTCACAGATGAGAGAAGGGGGACCCCAGCCACCTGCTCCCAGCCCTGGCTACACAGGGACTCACCTGGGGGCTTTAAAACAGCACCCAGGCCCAGCCCTGCCCCCAGCACCCGCTGTGTCCAGGTGGTACAAGCCGCAGAGTCTCCTACATGGCCAAGGCTCAGAACCACAGCCTGGGACTCACCAGCGGGGGGCTTGGGCGTCAGTCCAAGCAGGAAGCACCCCGGCGTTGTTGTGGCCGAGAATGCGAGCGCCAAAGTCTAAGCCCCAAGTTCAAGACCCCCGTCTGCTACTTTCAGGCTGTGTGATGTCAGGTAAGTGACTGCCCCTCTCTGAGCAGTCCCTGCACCTGTCAACGGGGATGACACAGGTCTCTGTAGGGTAATGCCCAAGGTACGCGGCAGAGGGAAAGTGCCCGGCACAAGGAAGGATGACAAAGCCTGGGGCCGGCGGTGGCATGGGCTCTGGGGAGCGGCCACGTCCCTTCGCCCGGGTGCATGCACGGTGCCTGAAGTCAGAATGTCAGTCTCGCTATCAAGTCCTTCATGATGAAGACAGGAAGGGTCCAACTACCCACGGCCCTGGTGCCGGCTGGGCTGCGGGGCTGCAATGCTGTCCCAGTAAGATGCCCTCTACACATGGCACCCAAGCACCATCTCCCCCATTTCTGGGGGCCCTAAATCATAAAGACATGCCCGCCAGCTGACTGAGCTGTTACAGGGCCAGGAGGCCACTGGGCCGGCCAACGGAGCTCAGAACAGGCGTCCTTGTCAGAGGAAAAGGTAAGCTCTGCGACACCTCCTCCTTTGGGGAGCTGTGCGGAGGTCTGCTGGGACCTGCAGGTGACAGAGCCCCCACCTGGGCAGTCCCTCCTCCCTCCTCACCATCTGCAGGCAGCCTTGGGCTGAAGGGAGCTGAAGAACACCCCCTCCCCCTAGCTTCCCTGTCCAGCCCACCCAGGGGACAGCTCCCTCTTCATCAGAGTGACTCAGGCTGCAGCTGATCCAACCTTGGCCCAGGAGAGCACTCTGGGGTCACCCTCCTGGCAGCCAAAGTCCCTGAGACAAACCAGGAGATATTTTCCATCCAGCTGCCAACATCATCCAGACCTGGGCAGTGATGGACGCCTTCCGAGCAGGTTCTGCAGCCCTGACCGGCCCACGTTCCCCGCCACCTCAGCCACCCCCAGGTAGCCGGTAGCTCAGAGAGCACCCACGTCCCCTGCAGACGGGACAGCACTGCAGGGCGCGAGGCTGGGACCTGCAGGGCAGACTAGGGCAGAATGGGAAATGCCCAGTCTTGTTTCCTAGAATGAAACAGGTTAACTCGTGCAACCCCCACCCCCAAACAAAGCCATGGACCCCAGACCTGCCTCCAGCCCCCACTTGCCCACAACCCACCCAGGGCGGCTCCAGCACGCCACTCAGCTGTCATGGGCCACGCCACAAGCAGGACCCCAGGGCCACGGAAGGCCTCCAGCTCAGCTCATTATTGGAATTCAATCTGGATTCCGAGAGATCAAGAGGACTCAGTGGGAAGTGGCTATCATGAGGGGAGAGGCGCTGAGGCTGATCCCGGCACCCCCAGGGCTTTCCTGGGGCTCAGGCAGAGGCGTGAGAGGAGCCATATGTCCCCGCTCCGCACAGCTGGGCGGCCGGCAGCCATGAGACCGTGGCTGTCTTAGCAGAGGGAGAAGCCAGCCCCACAGCAGGGCGGCGGGATCTGGGCACCTCTCAGAGAATCAGATGCATGGCCCGGCTTGCAGACATGCAAACAAGGGCTCAGGCCTTCACCCCCATCGAAGACGGCAACACTGAGAGATTTAGCAGAGAGGGCAAGCAGCACCGCAGCGGAAACCCCGCGCTCCATTGCCTGAGATCTCTGCATTCCCCGTGACGACGGTGGTGATGGTGATGCTGATGGTGATGATGATGGTGGTGATGGTGATGGTGATGATGGTGATGGTGATGATGGTGGTGATGATGGTGATGATGGTGGTGATGATGGTGGTGATGATGGTGATGGTGATGATGGTGATGGTGATGATGGTGGTGATGATGGTGATGATGATGGTGATGATGGTGATGATGGTGGTGATGGTG